>JABLTG010000187.1:0-35490 GCA_016618085.1 Neovahlkampfia damariscottae | reverse complement strand
GACTTATTTTTATCAATCTCAGATTGAATTTTATCACATTTCAACGCATTTTTAAATAATTTTGAAACATCACCTTTTCCATATTCCGTAAATTTTCCAAAGTTATCAAATCCTGTTTGAAATGTTCTCACTCCAGGATCAAGTGCAATAATTTTTTTCTCTTTTTCATCTTTTTTCTTAATTTTTGCATCTTTTTCAGTATTTTCTAGTTGAACAAAAGGTCTTTTTTGTTCAACTTGAACAACTTCAAGTAAAAATTCTAAAAATAACTGGCAAAATTAAATCTAATTGGCCACTTTTATCACAATAACCATCAATTCATTGGCCGTTTTGTTTGCAATAAAGACGATTGGTTGTTGTTAACACAACCAATCATATTTATTTTTTCAATGCTCACTGCAGAAACAGACGTTGAATCTTATCAAGATGTAGTTCACCAAGTACAGCATTATTTTGAAAAATATGGAACAATTTTCTTGATTTTTATGGCATCAGTAACAAAGTTCAACCCTAAATTCTACTTTGTTTTATTATTTGAATTTGCAACACATAAATTTCAACTTTGGTACTTCAAAAATAATTATTTTGGTAAATATTACTCAATGAAGCACTGGATAAAAAAAGTAGGTCTAATCCCTTTGTAAAAACTCATATTTTTTTTCATCTTTTAGGTATCATTTGTCTCTAAGCCCAAATTCAGATCTTCCTGGGTGGATGTTGACATTGCTTGAAACTATAGTATTAACGAATTCTCCAACTTCATCAATTGGAAAATGGAGAGAAATTTGCTTTTATGTTTTGCTAGCCGAATCAGGTTTCTCTATGTATTTCTTATTGGGATATGACATTATATTGTGTTTAAATGTCATAGCGTCTTCCCTTTTTTATATATTTTACATCTTGATTATTTTAGAATCTGTTTCAAAATTAATAAACAAATTACAAGAACAATCTGAACGATATAAGAATTTAGTTTATTTTATTCAAGGAGTTTTAATCACAACAAATGAAAAAATGAATATTTCTTTCATTAATAAAGGAGTGATAGATATGACAAAGGAAGAGCTCATTGGTAGAAATATCAAAGATTTTCCATTTTACCATCAACAAATTGATTTGATGTTGAAAACAAAAAAAAGACAAAGATACAACTGGAAATTTGTCAACAAAGATGGAGATATATGTTGGTATCTGGTAGATGCTTCAATACAGCATTCAACAACAAATAGTTTGGATGAAATTGTTTTGTTGATGCATGACATTTCTTTAGAGAAAAAAATGGAAGAAAAAGAGAAAATTAACATTCAAAATGTTGTTTCTTTGAAATCAAAGAATGAGTTTATTGCTTCTGTTTCTCATGAGATTCGAAATCCTCTTCAAGTTATTTCTTACAACACAGAGAATTTGTTGTCAAAAAATTTGACACAAGAAGTTGAAGATATTGTAAAGGATATAAATAGCTCAACAAAATTTCTTACTGCAATTATTGGTGATATCTTGGATCATTCAAAAATTGAAGCTGGAGAAATGAAAATTGAAAATCAAAATTTTGAACTATCAGAAAAATTTATAACAATGAATATAAAAAAATGCATTGAAAAAAGTTTGAAAATGGACTTTGATTTTGATTTTTTATTACCAAAATTTTTGAATGGTGATGCTTCAAGACTACTTCAAATAATGAACAACTTGATTACCAATGCGATAAAAAATACCAAAGAAGGGATTATTGGTGTAAGAATAAAGTTATTGATTGATGAATTTGGAAAATCTAAAGTTAAGTTTGAATGCAATGATACTGGTGTTGGCATTTCAAAGGAAAATTTGAAAAATTTATTTGATCCATTTGTACAATTAAATAAGAATTCATGCACACCAACAGAATTCAGAGGATGGTGATTAGGGTTATCAATTTGTAAGAAACTGTTGGACCTTATGAATGGTGAATTCGGAGTGGAAAGTAAACTTGGAAAAGGATCAAAATTTTGGTTTGCCATTCCCATTGACAGCAATTTGAATTCAACAAGATATAAAGAATAAATCAATCATAAACCGCATGAAATTGATAAAGTTACCATAATACATTCTGATGCATTGATAATCACTCAATTAATGAGACAATTGAAAATTCTGAAAATTCCAAAAATAGAAGTCAATGAAATTGATTTTTCAGAAAATCAAGTTTTGATTTGTGAAGATGTTTCACTTAAAAATCTCCTGTATGGAATTGAAACTCCAAAAAACATGAAAATTTTGAAAATCACAAATGATGAAACCATCAAAGATTTAAAAACATTAATTCCTCCAATTCTACCTTCAAACTTGTTCAAACATTTTTTGAATCAAGATAAGTCTGAATCCACTTTTAAAAAAGTAGATACAAATACTCAATTAAGAATTTTAGTCGTTGATGACAATACTTTGATTTTGAAGTCAATGGAAAGATTACTAGAAACACTACAGGTGAAATATATAAGAAGGCAAAGAATGGAAAGGAAGCTTTTGATATTGTTAATGAATCAGATGAACTTTTTGACATTATTTTTATGGACATTTCAATGCCTGTGATGAACGGAATTGAATCAACTGAGATGATTAGAAATTTGAATGATGAGAAGAAAAGAGATCTATTTATATGTGAAATAACAGGAAATGCTTTATCCAAAGAAATTAATGAACAAAAGAATGAATGGAGAGTGAATGAAATACTTTCAAAACCTGTCAGAAAAACAGAAATCCAACAACTTCTTCAAAATAACTTTCAAAAAGATCCTGTCATGTAAACAAATCCAAAAGGCAAAATGAACATAAAATTTCCTCTTCAATGACTTCTAGCTCAGGAGGTGGAGTGTTTGCTGTTCCAGCAGAAGAGGTGCAGGGTTCGATTCCCTGGTGGTCTATTAAAACTGAAAATATAATATTTTTTTTTCCTCTTTCTTTAGAATAGTTGAAACTTTATATTTTTTTTTAAAACCAAAAAAAAAACTAACCAATCACCGGATCAGATTTTTTACTTCAATGTCTTCCTTGTTGTCCTCACTTCAAGAATACGTCAGGTAATTATTACCCAAAAAAACTAACATGTAAAGTAACGCTACCAAATGGAATGACTTACCTAAAGAAATGAAAGAATCCATTGGAGGAAACGAAGAAGTCTACAACAACACTTTAAAAAAATTCTCCTTGGATCGAGAATTAAAATACGAAAATGCTCCTGCTCGTATTATCCTACCAAAACAGAAATACTACCAAGAATTATTAAACTCACTTCGTTTAAAACTCAAAGTTAGAAAAAAAAAAAAATTTAACTGTTTTAGTTCTTTCCATACCACTTTTCTGAGGATATCATAAATGATTTGAAAATTTTACCTTTTCAATATTATTCAGAAATGATGTTTGATATTATGAAAAATGAAAAATCCTATGACATATTGCCAAACTTTACAGCTGCTGATATTTGGAATCAAATGGGTTTGTTGTTTTGAATTTTAATTTTTTAGAAATTGGTAGAAATCAATATATAGATCTTATGAACAAGGCTAGATCAAAATGGAGTTGGAAATTAACAAGAAATTTTATTAAAGGTATGTCAAAAAAAAGATGTTTTTTTAACATTTCAGAAATGTTACCACAACATCCTGTACAAATGGAATTTGATTACTGGTGGCATGTTGAACCTTTTGCTATGGGTCAACAAGAATTTCTTAAACTTTTTCCAGTAACCATTTTTTATGTGAAAATTAAAAAAATTTTAGGACATGACAGAAGAAGAGAAATATACAATTGGTGTAGTGAAAAAAGAAGGAAAAGTCTTATGTTCAAAAGTACCTTCTGATGGTCTTCAACAATTATATAAAAAAGGTCTTGTCTATTTTACAATTCCAATTGAAGATGATGCACATATTATTGTTCCACCATTAAAAAATTTCATCATGAATCGTCAACCAGAGTAAATTTTATCATAAAATTCTAACCTGTCCAGTTCACATTTTGAAAAATTACTTTATGACGTTTTGGTAACAGTTGATGAAAGAACATCCATGAAAGAATTAGCATCTATTTTAGAAGTTGATTTAGATAAAATTAAAGTTGCTGTGTCAGTTTGTTGTCGTTTAGGATTTGCTAAAAAGAAATTAAAAAAACCAGAAAATAAACCAGAAGAAGGTGATGAAATAATTGAAGAAGAATATCACACAAGTTGGAAAGATTCAATTGACAAATATCATCAATTAATAGATTCATATTCAGTTATTAAAGAAGTATCAACTAAAAGAATCAAAAGAATTGGTTTCTTGTTTGACTCAAGTTTAACAGCTTATTTGATGATGGGTAATTTAGCTGTTGGTTTGAAGAATCATGCTGTGACTTTATTTGAAGTTGGTAAAATGCCAGATGAACTATTAGATGAATTTTTATCACATTTAGATAAAATTGAGACAAATGGTGAAAATGAAGGTGAAGCACAAAAATGTAAAAAAAAACAAAAAAAATTTTTAACAAAGTTTCTTCATTAAGATTACAAACATGCTCTGGCTATTAGACAAACCTTGAAGTTTCTCAGATATAATGATAACTTTAAAATTGATGACACAGATGGTGGTGTTGATATGGTTAGATGTGAAAGTTTAAATAACTTGGATTCAGCAACAAAATTACGTGTTCTTGATATGAATTATTCAATTTTAATTGCTATGGCTCCACTTCAATCAGGTACTTTGATTTTACCATCTTGCATTCCTCGGTTTTATGGTCCTCCTTTGGCACAAGTATGAAAATCATCAAATTTTTTAATAATCATATTTTTAGGTATCTACACCTTGGTTTAAGCTTTATGCATATCATTGTGCTGGTTGTGGTCCTACATCAGTCTTTTTTGCAAAAGGAAAAAGAATTAGAAAATTACCATTTATGTTCAAAAATGACAAAAAATTGATGGTTCAAAGCTGGAAACAAGAAGGAAATACAATTCCAATTAGATCTGTTTTACAAGTTTTAAATGAAACTTTGATCTATTCACCAACTTTTGTTCAAGAAATGTCCAATGAAATTTTTGAAGTTTCATTTCCATACACAAAAGAAGATAATCCAGAAATCAAAAAAGTAGTTGATGTATTAGTTGAAAAATTACACTTAGAATATTCATTTGGTGTCATTCAAATGTTCAAAAATAACAAAAATGAATTTCTTCCTGTTGATATTTCATTTGGAATTCCATTATCAAATGAAGAAATAAATTCAGAAGTTTGTAAAGTTATTGTAGAAGAAAATTTATTTACACCTGAAAATATAAAAAAGAATGATAACAATATGAAACAAATGTGTTCAGAATTTCTCACTTTTATTGATGATTGTCTTGATGAAAATTTAAGAATCACAAAAGGATCACTTCCAACTTCAAATATTTATTTTGATGGTTCAAAAATTAAAAAAATCTCTCTTGAATAAATTTTATTGACTGTTTTTAATTGTATTTTTTCAACCAAAAAAGTGTTGAAATAAATCTGTCCAATGAACAATCAGCTGATGAAATTGGATGACTTTCACCTGGATACATTAATAATTTTGTTTCAATTTTTCTTGATTTCAATGCAAAATAAAATTGTTTTCCTTGTTCGATTGGTACTCTCAAATCAACTTCACCTAATAAAAATAGAATTGGATTTTTCACTTTTTTAACATGAAACATTGGAGAAATTTTGAATGCTTTTTCCAAAATTTCTGGTGTCATATATTCATGTTTATATGGATCATATCCTGCTTCGCAGAAACACCAATCTGGAATATCTGAGATTCCCAACATACTTGCAATGTTTGTTACTGGATTATGTAAAATTGCGCAATTATAGAAATCTGGATATTGTCCCATTAAATGACCACCTAAAAATCCACCATGCGAGCCTCCCAAAACACTGATTCTATTTTGATCAATGTTGTTTGAATTTTTCACAAAATCCAACACAGAATCATGACAATCTTTAACATCAAAATCACCAACATTTCCAGGTAACAAATCAATAAACTCTTTAGTATATCCAATAGATCCTCTATAATTGATATTCATGACTGCAAATCCTGATAAGACATAACAAATCATTTCAAATCTGAAGATTGAAAGAGATGCAGAATGAGGTCCACCATGAGGATTAACAATCAAAGGAAGTTTTTTTTCATCACTTGAATCTTTTTTGTTAAGTGACAAATATTCAATTTTAAATTTTTCTTTTTGTAATGTTGACACTTTCCATTCAAATGATTGAAAAAGTTTCGAAATTTTTTTTTCTGTGACAATTTTTTTTGATGCTGTTTCTTTCAATTTATCATTCAATTCAATCAAATGAACAGAATAAGGTAAGAAAGGTGTTTGAACTGAAATTAAAATATCTTTTTTTAACACATCCAATAAGATGACACTTCCATGTTTCAAAGGATTTTCAATGATAGAAATAGATCCATTAGTGACATCTAATATTACAACTTCTAAATGGAATCCTTTGATTACATTCAAAATCAAATGATCATCGTCTAACCAACTGGATGATTTCAAAGGCTTTAAAACATACAAATTATCGACAATTTGAACAGCTTTTTCATCATCTTGTCTATTTTGCCATGTTATTTTCTTTAATATTTGTGATGGTCTGTGAACAGATTCTTTTCCTGTTGTCAAAAAAAATAATTCTTTTCCATTTTTTGAAAAAACAAAATGATGAAAATTCCATTCATTTTGTAATAATTTTGTCAATTTTTTTGATTCTTTTTCTAATAAATATAAACTATTTCTTCTTTGAATGCAGTAAATTCTTCCAATTTTTCTCTCAGTTAAGTCAATTCCAGCGAATAAATAATCATTTTCAGGTGTCAAAATAGGTTCTGAAATTCCTAAATTTTCAGGAATTCCATCAACTTTAAACAACTTTTTTTCATTAATTTTTAAATGAAACATCGATGGATTTTTTATTTCAGTCATTAATTCACCAAAATGTTCTTCAAATTTATAAAATTCAAATTCTTCTTTTTCTTCATCTTTGACTTCTTCAAAATACTTTTTCTTCTTTTTTGGGATACTTTCAGCCAAGTACAATATTTCAGTTTCATCATGATTCCAGAAAACCTATTTTTTCAATTGTGAATTTTTTTTTTCTCATACTCTTTGTAAATCATCTACAGTGCATACCTTTCCATGGATTTCTTTACAACCTATGGAAAATAATCTTCCTTCTGAGGACCAAAATTCAAGACGAGTTTCTTCTATTCTATTTTTTTTTGGATCTGCTTTCAAGTCTTTGAAAAAAAGATGAAATT
Organism: Neovahlkampfia damariscottae; assembly: GCA_016618085.1. Lineage (NCBI taxonomy): Eukaryota > Heterolobosea > Selenaionea > Neovahlkampfiida > Neovahlkampfiidae > Neovahlkampfia > Neovahlkampfia damariscottae. The sequence goes on along the minus strand of JABLTG010000187.1, from coordinate 28,188 downwards.
TTCCTGAAGGACTTTGACTGTGAAAATAATGATCATTTGGAACAAAACCAGGAATAGCATCTTCAACATTTGGTATATAACTCTTGGAAAAAGAAATTGTCGAATTATCACGAGCTGAAAAAAATTAAACTGTAGAAGAAATCAAACTATCAGTTTGTGAGAATTTCAAAGTGATTTGTGGTTTTGAGTTTGAGTTCTCAATCAATTTACCACCTGAAACTTTTGGTATTTGTGCTAATTCATCATAAAGTTCAAAAGCTTTTTTTTCTTCAGTAACTGTTTCTTCAGTGTTTTTGCTCATTTCGGAGAATTTGTCTTTTTATCCAATTAAATCGATTCTGTGATTTAACCTTCCCAAGGAGGTGTTCCTAAACTCAAATAAACCTCCAGTACCTCAAGAGATAACATAACAACTTCATTCAATTTTTTTTGATTCATTTGAATTCGAAAAATTACAGGCGATAGGAAAATATGAATCCCAATTACCACTTTCACTTTTATTTCAATAAGCATGACCTGAATTGTTAAATTACAACGACTACTTACTATGTCTTATGATTGAATATTTCCAGATTTCTAGTGAACTGATATTCCAATCATTTTGCTGCAAACTTAAATAAACTTTCCTATAAACAAAATAAAATCCTCCAAAAACCAAACGTTTTTCACCAGAAAAACAACATCCAACATATTCATTTTTAATTCTTTTAACATCAATATTTTTTATTGCTTCTTCAAATTCACATTTTTTCAATGGACAAGTGACAGTGGGAACCTTGAAAATTTGTTTAATGTCTTTCTTTTCCAGAGGTTCCGCATGAGGTATTTGAATATTTATTTTACTTTCTCTCAAACCATCTAACAACACAATAATTTCTAGCAGTATATTTTTGGATAATAAATTGCAGGAGTTCATCAATTTCAGTTCTGTTAAAATTAATTTGTTAACTATTTCTTTGGTTTCTTTCGTTTTTTCAGAATCAATATCCGGTGAAAATATATAAGTGTCTTTGTTATGTTTAATTATACAAGTGTTTTTTAATTCATCTTCTATCTCGTTTTCTGTTTCATAATAAATGTCCAAGTTGAAAAATATTTTACTATCATGGGGAGGTTTAAAATACAAAAGATCTGGATTCTTTAAATTCTTTTTATATTTTAATATTATTTCATTTTTCCAGTTAAGGTTTTCAATGTACAATGTTGGAAAATTTTTTTTAATTTTTTGTTCAAACTTTTTCCAGAACAGTTTTTCAACTCGAAACCATTGTTTTTTAGTTCTTCTAAGAAATAAAACTTCAATGGGATACAAATACCGAAAAATAGACAACACTAGTTCGTCAGGTAAATTTAGTGACATCTGTTGATTGGTTAATTAAGGAATTATAATTTTGATTAAAATTTTATTCAATAACAATCTTTTATTGATTTCAAAAATTCTTTCAATTCATCATTATCAAAATATAGATAAAGTTGATAATATTCATCTGCAACTAATTCAGCTAATCCTCTACAAGCATTTAAATCACCTCTTTGAGACATTAATGCTAATAATAAGAAAACAGTTGATGGGATACACTTCTTTTTTAACTTATCCATTTCATCTTCTCTTTGTGAATCTTTTGAAAATTCATCTTCAAAATCAGTTAACCAAATATGTGGGAATTGTAGAACGTCATAGAGAGCATCTTTTGAATTTTTGTAAAGTTCTTTATCTAAAGTTTTCCATTCTTCAGTTTCATTAATATACTTTTTCATCTTATGATCAAATTCTATTTTGTCTGATGGTTTTTGGAATTTTTGTGGTTCTTCTGGTTTTGTTGGTTTTTCACATTGATTTTGGAAAAAGAGTTTATATTTTGATAATGCATCTAAATAAATTTCCAATGATTGATATTCTAATTTGTAATTGACATAATTTTGTTCTTCTGAATGTACTTTTGTCAAAACTGATTCAAAATCATCAGGCAATTGTTTAGGAATTTCAGCAGCAGCCAATGGTTTTGAATTAAGAATGAAATATCTCATGATTGCATTTGATTGAGTTAAAGCTTCAAAATATTGATTTTTGTCAAAAATAAGAAACCTAATGGAATTGATTTTTCTTTTATCTTCATTTGTCAATTGTTGTGATTTCATTGAATTGATTTTTCTTACACCTCCATTTGTCAGATTTTTTGAATCTTTAGAAACAGGTTCTTGTTTAATTGTTTCAACAACTTTTTTTGTAATTTCATTAATTGGTAATTTGATGTTTCTTGCTTCATTATAGAAGTGTTGACGTTCTTTGTCGTCTTCAATTCTTTGAAGAAATCTTGCATATGTTTTGATTTGATTCTCCTCTGTTAAATATTGTGTATATGTTGAAATCAAGTCATACTTTCAAGAAATGTTTAATACTCATTTGAAAACTTACTTGTTTAATTTTGATTAAATGATCAATATGCCTGATGACAATTAAATCTTTTTCTTCTTGAAATTTTTTTTCATTCAATATCTCATCTTCATCTGGACTTGAATCAATCAAAAATAATGTAAAATGTGTTGCAAATCTAAAAAGATGAGCAAATTCAGAAATTCTTTCATCAGTTGTCCAAGTTGCTATCAATGAAACAAGCTCATAAGGTTTCCATTCAATGATATAAGATTGAATGATATGAAAAGGTTCATATGATTCTTGTCTGATATTTTTGTTTGAGGAATTCTTAAGTGATTCAACAATCTTTTTAATGTCTTTTTGAATAGGTTGATAAATCATTTTTTCATCTGTTTGGAATACAGTTTCATTGATGATTGTTTCACATGATGCTTTCATTAAAGCCCATAAACTGTCATACCAAGTTTCACATGAAAGATTCATTGCGCTTAAATTTCCACAAAGAGCTCCATAAACACTTCTTTCCCTTTCATCAAATTTTGTTTCATTTGAAAGAACAAATAATGCTTCAATAGCTCTAGCACGAAATTCATTTCCAGAAAAATCACCATTTTCACTTACTGGATGAAGCATATAATTATGATAAAGCGAACAAGCTGATAAAGTTGCTGCTCTCCAAAATTGCTTAGATTTTCTACAAAATTCCTTTGCTCCTTCAATATCACCACTTCTGACATATTCCCAAATTTTTGAAACAATCTTTTCATTTTCATTTTCATCATCATCATCTAAAAACTTTCCTTCACGATTTTTAACATCTGGGTCAACTCCTGAGATACCACTGAAAAGTTTTAAAACTTTTTTTTTTTTTTTTTACAAATCTTGTAAGTTGTTTTGTGTGTTTTTAAATTCTCCTTCAAAAGCAAACTCACTCATTTTGTCTCTTGATTCATCAAAAATAATTTCCAACCAATTTATCACTAACTTTTTAAAATGTTAGTTTTGTCCTTTAAAATTTACCATTTGGATGTTGAATTGTGAATTTTTGAGTTTAAAATTTTCAACTAATTGTTTATGACTATATCTCCATTGTTCATCTTTTTCAAGATCAATTTCATGAACTTTCTTGTCTTTTGACATGTCTTCAATGAGCATTTTTAACAACATCCATGTATCTTTTTCTTTGGAGAGTAGTTTTGCATCAGGATTCAAGTATTCTATTTTTTCTTGAAGCAAGTAATGTTTTTGTTCACCTATAATTTCTGATAAATTTGTAATACTAAAGGTTGTCAGAATAATTTTAAGTTATACTTTTCTACACAGATATCATGAAAATTTAAAAGAATTTCAGTCGCTGAAATTTCTTTTTTGCGTAAGTTTTCAGCAAATTTTGAATTTAATTCTGTTAGTATTGTAGGATCTGATTCAATTTCTTTGAACATTTCTGGATGTTGTGGCGACTTTGAAATTTGAGTAAATGCTTCAACAAAAAGTGAAGGAGTTTTTGAACCTTAAAAAGAATTTTAAAAAAAAGTATCATTACGATTCATTGAATCATTAAAATTTTTTTCAAAAAAAAAACTTGAAGAAAGATTCATCTTCTTCTCAAGAAATTTTGTTGGATGGAAAAATCGAATTGATTGGTCACTGAAAAAAAAACAGAGTTAATTAGAAAAAATTTTTATTCTTTTTTGTTGTTGCATGGTTTATTTTTGGTTATTCTAAATTCATAAAATCATCTTTGTTGTTGTTATCATCACCTCCATCGTCTTGATTTAAAGACTCTGAGATGAATATATCTTCATTCTCCTCTTCATCATCATAATAATTATTTACAAGCAGTTTACATTTTTTAGTTTGATTCATTTCTTCTGAATTTCTTTTTCTTTTTTTTTCGTTTTCTTTTTCCAATAATTGTTTTTTCTGTTCTAATTTTCTTTCTTCTTGTTCTCTTTTTGATTTATAAAATTTGTTGAAGGAGAGAATTTTGTGGTTTTTACTTTCGTCAAAAAAATGAAGCATTTTAACCGTTTAAATTGACCAATGAAATTGAATATTCTTATTCAAAAATCAAACTCTTTCTAAGTTTTGAATAGAATTAACAGAATTGTATGAACAATTTTATTGAAAGTTTGAACTAGTTTGAACTTGAAGAAGGAATTGTATTATTTTGAAAGAATTCCTCCAATTCCCTTTATTCATTTTTTTCGATGAAACACTTGAAGAGAAGGTTGTTTAAAAATTGTTTTGCATTAAATTTGTGTTTTTTAAGACGGATAACTAATCACCTTTTTTGGAAACTACCAATCAAAAGATTTTCTTTGTATGAGCGGTGTGATTAAAAAAAAGAGCTTCATAAGAGAAAACACAAAAGCAAAAGATGATTTTCCTTACACCCTTCAGTCTCAATCAGTATTTTATTCTCTTTACTAAACTCCGAAGGTGTATACTCTCTTGGAAAAATTCACATCCAAAAATTTTGGAGTCAACGTGAAAGATAGAACATACCATTTCAAAAAATACAAACAATGTAAAATAATCGAGACTAAACACTTACTAGGTTTTGTTGGATATGAAGCAACTCAATGGATGAAAAAAAACAACGAGACTGATTACACTGAAGAACAACTTTCAGAATTTTTAGAAATTTTAAGAAAAATTGGTGTATTTCAACATGTAGTTCATCAAAGAAAACCTTTTGAAAACAAATATCTTTTCTTCAGATTTACTCACTTGACAGAAAATCCAGAAACTATCCGGAAAATTCTTGTCACAAATTATGAGCATGTGGTGAAAATTAGATCAATTTTGAAGTCAAAAGAAGAAATTATAAATTTTTATGATGATTTTTCAAATGTTAATACAGGAATTGATATTGGAGATCGCCAGTATCATTTGAAAGTGTACAAATCATGTTTTGTTGCTGAAATGGCTATAGAGTGGATTTCAGATTATTTTAGTATTTCTACAACTGCTTCTATTTATGTTGGGGATATGTTTAGAAGGTTAGGATTGATACGTCATGTTGTTGATGAAAAAAAGCCTTTCCAAGATGCATTTTTATTTTTCATCATCAACAATAAAGAGACTGCATTGAAATTGATGGAAGATAAATTACCAAAGTTATTAGAAAGTAAATTTCTTGGAGTATTTCGTTACAGCATTGAAATGTCTGAAGAACAAAAGGAATCCATCAAAGATACAATGGAATTTGGAATAGATCCTGAGTTAGTTATGCAAAGAAGCAATGAAAAGTCTAAACAAATTCCTCATGTATATGAAGAATTACTTGAACATATCACAAAAAATGGTTTAGAGGCTGATGGGATTTTCAGATTATCAGGAGATACAGATGATATCTCTGAGTATCGCTTGAGGTATGACTTTGGTGAAAAGGTAGACTTAAAAGAATTAGAAATATACACAGGTTAGATTTCAAATTTCTCATTTTTTAGTTGCTTCTTTGTTTAAGTTGTATTTAAAAATCATGCCTGAACCAATCATTCCATTTGATTTGTACCAAAGATTAAAAAACACCATAAGTAAATTCTAAGATTATTAAAACATTTAGAACTTGAAAAAAAAGAAATGATTGACAAATTTATTGAAATTTTCAAGTTATTATCTCAAACTAGAAAACAAATGTTTGTGAATTTAATGCGATTAATGGTCAATATTGAAAAAAATTCAAAGAAGAATTTAATGACAAAAGAGAGTCTTTCAACAGTTGTCGGGATAAATGTTCTTCGTTCTGAAAACCCTGATATGAAGACAATGGTGGAAGATGCAACAAAATCATCACAAATATTTTCAAATTTAATTGAATTTTACGATGAGTATTGTCCTTCTATTATCTAAAAAATAATGTACATTCATAATAGAAATAAATTTTTTTTCCATCAAAGAATCAAGTTGTTGTGTAGAATTCAACACAAAGCTTGTCAGTCCTCTCAATCAGATACAAAAGAATAAAAATGAAAGATAATCGTTCATTAGGGGTAGAAATTAATGAAAAAATGAAAATTTTTATGGAATTACTTTACCATCTTCCATAGTTAAACACATTCTTTTTGTCATATCCGTCAAAGGACAATAATATTTTATCCATAATTTGACACATTTTTGGAGGTCCACAAACAACTACTTGATCACATTTCGAGTCAAAAATTTGCTTTTTCAAAACTTCTTCAGTGATGTATCCTTTGCCATGTTTCCATTCTTCTTTCCAAGAATCCAAAGTGTAATAAATTTCAAATCTGTCAGGATGTTTCAAAAGTAAATCATCTAAGGTTGATTTAAATACTAATTCTGATTCTTCAATTGCTCCGTATAACAATTTGAATTTGGTTTTGTCATTTTTATCATTCAAAGCATATTCAAGAATTTGTAACATTGGACTGATTCCTGTTCCACCAGCAATTAAACCTACTTTTGAGTATTTATTGATATCATATTCAAAACCACCAATAGGTCCAAAAAATTCCATTTCTGATCCCACGTCTAAACCATCAAAAAACTTGGACATTTTTCCAACTCCATCAAATTTTATAGCCAAATCTAAACTTTTTGCATTGATAGTAGGACTTAAAGGTGAATAATATCTGATAGTTTCTTCACCATTTATTTCACATTTTGTTGAAATGTATTGTCCAGGTTTTGTTCCGAGTGTGTGAGTTGTTTCTGGCAAGTTGAAAGAAAAAACAGTGACATATTTTGATAACTTCTCTTTTTTTGAGAGTTTTAAAGTGATAGGAGTCAATTTATTCAAAGCAGGTTGTTCACTCATTCTGAAAAAAGGTTTGTGGTGATTGGTCGAAAAATTTATGCATTTGGACAACTTTCTGAATTGGAACATTCACTCTGAGTTTGGAAAAAATGAATGTTTGTTTAAGGAAGAAAACTTGTTTGTTTTTTTGCCTTTGTTTACAAATCTAATTTCTTAAACGGTACACTTGTCGTGAATATTTGAAAATGGGTGAATGTGTTTTTCTTTTTGACAAGATTTTTAGGTTTTTCTTATGTAAAGTTTTGTTTCAACAAAACACTGTGGTTTATTGGTCGTGAATGGAATTTTCTGAAATTTGGAACAGAAACAAAAATAAAGTTCAATTTTTTATTCAACACAAATATTTTTTAGCATTTTCTTCATCAAATTGTCGGTTGGTTTCAACTGACTTTAAAAATTCACCAAAGGAAGGAAGAGTAATATTACATTCTTTTGAAGTCATAGGTTTTTCTGTTGTGATAATTTTGTGTACATGTTTCATTTGTTTTGGTTTGACAGTTTCAGTTGAACTCTTTTGTCTTTTTAGTGTTTTCATTGTGTCTTTTTGAAAGACTTGAATTTGAGATTCTATGAAATCTTTTTGTTGTGAAGCATCAGGTTTTGTATTTTTACATTTTCCAGATTTCGAAATCGGTTGTGGTTTGTTTGGTGTGAGTTTGAATGATTTGAAAGGTACATAGTTTATCTCTTGATTATAGTTGTTTGAATGGTATGGCCATCTTTCAATTCCATGAAGTTTACAGAGTTTAGTGAAGTCGCTGACTGACATGTGAAAAGTGGAAGCAGCATAGATCTTTGGGTAGTTTACAAGTTCAAGGAGTTTTTGTTTTTCAGACATCATGTTTGGACTTTTTGGTTGTGTTGATCTGAGTAATTGATTCCGGTTGGCTGAAGGATTTATGTCTTTCGTTTTAGGAAGAATTGAATCAGGATAACTAAATTAGGACTTTTGTACTTCCGTTTTGGTACGATTTTCAATTTTCCTTCCAAAACTCCTTGACCTGATCTGTATCAAAAACTCCTAAATTCTCCTCTGCCCTTTCTAGAGGTGAAGCGTTTAGAATGGTCGAATAGTTTGACCGAAAAAGCAATTGAAAATAAAAACTGTTTTCAAGTGGTTGAAACGTCATCATATGAGAAGTACAATTGTTTTTAATACATTGTCAGATAATCACTTGAGTTAACTCTCCAACAATTGTTTTAAAAATGCACCAAACATTCAGGTTGAAATTAAGTCTTGAAGTGTTATTCAGGATTTTTGTTTGAATCCACCATGGTTAAAAAAAAAAATTGATTGGTCATTAAAATGTTCATCAAGGTCTCAAAATTCCATCATGTCTTCTCCCAGCAACCAAAAGTTGATTCATATTTTGAAGATGTTGAAATTAATAATAATACATTAAATACGAATTTATTGACGTTTCTGATCTATACTTTGCTTTTTCAAAGTAATTTAAAAGATATTCACAAAAAAACAGAAAAGCAGACGGAAGTACTCTTCAAATTAAAGATCACCTAAATAATCCAAGGCGAACCATCAAAGCTCATGAAACAAAAATTTCTGACTTGAAATTTCACCTTTCAACTCTTCTCTGTTGGCTACTTGTTCTGAAGACACCACAGCAAAAATATGGTCAATACCAATGAAAGAAGGTTCAAATATATATAAAACCTCAAAATATCTTCACTGGCCATCAAAAAAAAAATACTCACCTTGGATTTTCATCCAACTTGTGAAAATACAATTTTGACAACTTCTACTGATTTGATTATCAAAATTTGGGATATAGAGTAATCAAAAGAATCAATTAATATCAATATTGAACATTTCATTTCATCTGTTTCATTCAACAAAAAGGGGTCATTGTTTTGTTTTGCATCAAAAGACAACACAATGAGAATGTGTGACCCAAGAACCAAAGACAAAATAGTTAATCAGGGGATGTCACATGAAGGGCTTAAAGCAGGAAATGTGACCTGGCTGAGTACAAATGATAAAATCGTCACTTCTGGATTCACAAAAATATACCAAAGAGAATTAAAATTGTGGGACTCAAGAAACCTCAAAGAGTGTACAATCTACAATAATAGATAATGGTTCTTCTACATTGATGTTATACCAAGACGAATCATTCCTGCATGTATATGCAATCGGAAAAGGAGAGTACCATTTAAGACATTTTGACATTGAAAAAGAAGATGTTTTGTTTCACTTGAACAATCAGATATTGGGATACAAAGGAATCCAAGCTGCATCCCTATTTCCAAAAAGAATAGTTGATATCTCAAAGTGTGAATTGAACAGATTTTTGGTTGCAACAAATGAATTTGCTTTTCCAGTAAGTATTATTGTTCCAAGAAAATCTATACTGTTTCAAAGTGATTATATCCTGATGTAAAAGATTGTTGAACCTCTCTAACACATCAAGATTGGATAAAGGGTAAACTCTGGAAAAGCATGAGATATCATAAATTAATTCGTAATTTGGAATTCAAAAATATTCAATTTTTATTCAAATAACTTCAAATTATTTGAAAACTTCAGATGGATTTATTGAAATAGCAATAAAATTCAATAACATTTATTCAGAAAAATAATTTTTTAACTTTACAGATTCATCTTCTAATCTTCTGCATTTTAGTGTTTCCAGTACTTCTTGAAATGATGGCAAGGCTGACATTTTGTTGACCATGTTTCTTTGTTTTTTGACAGGTTTAATTGTATCTTGTAGTTTATATTGGAATGAAGAAGATTCTATGACTATCTTTGACTCCAACAAAGTATCTTCTTTGAGTTTTTTGAGTTGAAATTCGATGTTCTTTTGCAACTCATTTTTTTTAGTTTTTGCTGATTTTTTAATTTTAGTAGATGAAGCATCTATGAATTTCATCGGTGGTAAATACATTTCTCTATCTGTCGAGTTGTTCCAATTCTCCGAAGGTGAATAAATTTGACTTTGCATCTCTGTGAATTTTGGTGTTGAAACTTGATCCGTTGGAGCATATTCAGTGATAATTTTAGTAGATGGTTTCGAAGGCATCTATATTTCGTTAAAACAATGTTTGATTCAATTGGTTGAATAATTGTTGTTAGAATCAAATTAGGAAAACTAAAAATTATCTAGGAAATTTTCAGAACCAAATTAGGAATCTTGTAGCCTTGACCGGAAATAAACTGTAAAGAGCATATAAGTAACTGCTTGCACCTGTGGTCAAACTCTTAAATCTTAGTTAATCCTGATCAGCTTTTGTGCAACTTTAATTGTTTCAGTTTTCATTTTTGCAAATTTCCCTGAAGAAAATTGATTTGCTCTCAGAAATCTGAGAAAACTCCATTCTTTAGTATTTTTCTTCTCAGTAGAGAATTGACGAACTATTGAATAAAATTGTTCCAGTTTTAAAAAAAAAATTTTATTGGTGAAATACACTAACCAATCACCAAAAAATGGTAATTACCGTTACAAAAACAACAACTCAAACTCCAACCACAACTGAATATTCCAAATTGACTATTCCAGATTTAAAAATATTATGCAAAGAAAGATCAATCAAAGGAATCACTAAACTAAAAAAAGAAGAAATCATTGAAAGTAAAAAAAAATAAACTAAAAACAAAAGAACTCATGGAAAACGAAATATCAAAATATCAAGATATGACAATTCCTCAAATAAAAACTTTATGTAAAGAAAACAATATCAAAGGCTATAGCACTTTAAATAAAGAAAATCTCATTCGAAAATATTTGAACCTGCCACTTTCAACAAAGAATAAAAAAGAAACTGTTGAAGTTGAACTGAAACCTACATTTGGTCAAAATGTTAAGTTTTCAGTTTCAATGAAAGTTGAAGAAAAACCAAAAGCATCAAAAAAACGAAAAGAAATTGAAAAGGATGATCAACCGAGAAAGAAATCGAAAACAGAAAAAACTGATAAATCTATTGTCCAATGTGATTGTCAAGTTCCTGCAACAAAAAAAACAACAAAAAAAGATGGTCCAAACCAAGGTAGAGAATTTTATACATGTAAAACCAACCATTGTAAATATTTTTTATGGGTTGAATGAACATTTTATTTTAATAATACACAATTTTTTTTTTTTTTTATCCAATAGGAATTTTCATCAAGTTCGATTTGTAACAATGAAATGTTATTATGAAACACTTGGTGTTGAACCAACAGCCACTGAGTCGGAAATTAAAAAGGCATACTTTAAACTTGCGTTTAAACACCATCCTGATAGAAACGAAAATAGTGAAGAATCAACAAAAATCTTCACTCAATTACAATCTGCTTATGAAACTTTGATGGATCCACAGGAAAGAGCTTGGTATGATGATCATAAAAACTCTATTTTGAAAGGAGGTTTTTTTTTTTTTTTTTAATTTTGTTCAGTTGATCCAGATGAAAAACCAGAGTTTGTAAATTTATGGCCTTTTTTTAATAATAATGCATTTTCAACATATGATGAAGGTGATGAAGATAATTTTTATGATGTCTATTCGGAACTGTTTCAAACAATCTATGAAGAAGAAAAAAGCTTTGAAACTAAAGGAAAAACAATTAAAAAACCACCTTCTTTTGGTGATTCTAAAACATCATATTCAGAGGCTATTCAATTTTATAATTACTGGTCAAGTTTTAATTCCATAAAATCCTACGGATGGGTAAGAAAATTGTTAAAAAATTTAAAAAATTCATTTTTAAAGGTTGATGAACATAAACCATCTGATGCTCCGAATAGACTTACAAGAAGATATATTGAACAAGAAAACAAAAAAAAACGTGACGGAGAAAAAAAAGAATTTAATGAACTTGTCAAAAAGTTAACAAATTATGTAAGAAGAAGAGATCCAAGAATTATGAAAGAAGAAGAAAGAAGAAAGAAACAAAAAGAAAAAGCTGAAAAAGATAAATTAGAAAAAGTAGTGAACATTTAATTTTTAACATTTTTTCACAGGAACAATTCATTGAAGAAGAAATGAAAAAATGGAAAAAAAATAGAAAAAAAAATGAAGATTTAGGAGCAGGTATTGAAACAGTTGATGATGAATTACAAGATGATTTGGAGATTTTATTAGAACTTCAAAGAAATAACAAAAAAAAAAAAGGAAAAAAAAAGAAACAATGGGACACTTCATCAGATGAAGAAGAGAAAATTGAAGAAATAATTCCTTCAGAAGATGAAGAAGAAGAAGAAATTCAAATTGAACAAGAACAAGAACAAGAAGAAAATGGAACTGAAGAAAAGAAAGAAGAAAAAAGTCATGCACAATCAAAAAGAGAAAAGAAAAATAAAAAAAAGAAAGAAAAAGAAAAAAAACCAAAACAGTCCACATCTTTGAAGTGTAATGTTTGTGCAGAAATTTTTGCGACAAAGAACAAATTATTTCATCATTTAAAAACAGAAGGACATGAAAGTGCCGTAGATATTTCATCACAACCAAAAATTGAAGAATACGAAAGCAAAGGAAAAAAGAAAAAAGCGAAGAAAAAATGATTGGCGGAAAATAAAACATTCTAGTTTCATGAAAACTATTAAAATTTCTGCAAGTTTGGTTATTTAATACCTGATAAACTTTTCTAAATTTAGTAAAAAATAGACCCAAAAAGAAATTGAGTAGTTTGTCCAATCAACTCTTCATCAATTCCAACTAGCGAAAAATGAGTGAGGATTTTACCTACGATCAAATATCATCACTATTCCACTTACCTTTACATGAAGCATGTATACATTTAGGTGTGCCCAAGGAAGAACTGAACAAAGCATGTCGACGCTTCGGAGTGAAAAGGTGGCCATACTCACATAAAAAAACTCCGAAGAGATCTAAGAGTAATGAACTCTTTGTAAACTTTCAAGTTGACACAAAACCAACAATAACAACAACAAAACCACGAAAGCCAGTAAAAAATGAACATTTCAGTGGAAAAACTGTAGATGTGATTTATCCGCCGTATGAAAAAAAAACAAAAAGTTTTTATGACATGAGAGGTAAAGATACTCAAAGGAAATTTCTTTTAGAGTATCATAATGACACGAATTCAAGTAGCTCTATTGAAGGAAGAGTGTCAAATTCAAGTACAGGAGACCTTGAAAGTTGTACTTCAAGTGATTTCAATCAAATGCACATATCTGAAAATGATACTTTTTCAAATGGTGATTCTTCATCCATTAGTCAAGCTTCAAATGAAAAAATGTCTGATGACATTTCACAAAATAAAAAAAGAAAATATACAATAGATTCTATTCAAAATATGAACAAAAAGATGGATGTCAACAACTTATGTAATTAAAAAATAATTTTATTTTCTTTTGGTGTTCATCTAAAAATAAATTTTACCAAAAATGGAGTGAACTATATTCTTTTTTGGTTCGCCACATGCCTTTTTTTATTCAAACCTAAATTTTAAGTCCAGTACTATTTTGTATGTTGGGAACATTAAGAAATGTCTACTATCCATAATCATCAATAATCTTGGATCATTTTGATATTTTTGTTGATTTTGAAAATAAATATTTCTATTTTTCAAAATCATTTCTAAAAGAAAATTAAAATCATTTTGTAATTCTTTTGATGCATAATTCAATGTAAATGGTTGTTTCAATATTGAAAGAAACAATTGATTTTTGATTTTTAAATTTTTCTGAAACGAATTTTAAAGCAAATGGCGTTGATTCAATTGCAGCATATACAATTTCTTCATTATCATTAAATTGTTGAAATTATTTAAGTTTTGATCCATTTGAAGAAATATATGATTTGATTACATCATAATCATCTTGCAACTGTTTAGGAATTACAGAATAAACATCAGATGAATATTCAAGTGCTTTCAAACCTAATAGTTATCAATGAAATCAGGAAATATTTGAATCAAAGGTGGGTAAAATTGAATCATTTTTCTTTGAGCCTCTTTTGTAAATTTTATCTTTTTTAATCCATTAATCGAAGCAAAACATAATTTCAGTAATACTTCTTCATTTTGTTGGATCTCTTCAGATAATCCAGAATACTCATTGCATAAATCATATGGACAGAACATTAAAACATTCTTTGCTAGATTATGAGGTATTTTTATTGAGTTTTCATGCATCATTTTGAAGATAGGTTTTTGGAATTTCTCTGGAATATCTCTAAAGTCATACTCATCTACATACGGTTGGCGAAGTGTTGATTGTATATTCCATCATTGATTCGTCATCAATGTATTTTGGTCCAAGAAGAACAAACGTTCCATTCTTCATTAATTTCATTTTTAAATCAACATGATTCTCATCCTGTAAATCGTACAGATTTTTTTTGATGATTTCTGTGGCAACCCTTTCATCTTTTTGAAATAAATCAAATACATTTGAAGATAAATAACACAAGAAAATGTGGTTTCCTTTCATTCCTTCCAAAATGAACTCTACATCTTGTTGGAATTATATTGGTAGTTCTTTTGCCATGGAAGGCATGTTTCTAATTACTTCCAAAGCAAATTTTTTGTTTTTCCAATTACTAATTTTACAATTTGTTCATCTTCTTTTAATTCAGAAGAAATGTATTTATACCAAAGTGGACGTATTTTTAATATTTCAAACACTTCTTTCTTATTATTTTTAAATTCTTTTGGGAATGATCTCACTTTTCCAATTTTTATTTCTTCAACTGTGGCCATAATTTTTCCTCCTTGGGTCCATTTGTAACCATCCTTTCCAGTCCATTTTTCTGTTTTGTTTGTGTAAGTTGTTTCTGTCATTGTGAAAATACAATTTGATTGGGTAATAAAGAAGCAAATAAAATTTTAGAATTGAAACAAAAAATGAATTAACGATTTATTTTATCAATTGTTCAATAACTTGAAAAAGTTCATTTTTACTCACAGGTTTTGATAAAATTCCATTCATATTCCATTCTGTACATTGAATAGCTTTAGGTTGCAATAAAGCATTTCCCGTTAAAGCAAATATTGGTGTTTTACTTTTTCTATCATCTGATAAATTTCTAATCAATTTTGTTGAATCAACTCCATTCATCACAGGCATTGAAATATCCATAAGAATCAAATCAAAAGGATCATTCTTTTCAACCATTTGATAAGCTTCCATTCCATCTTTTGCATAAGCAACACTCAATATTCCTAGATTTTTCAACAATCTCTGAAGTGCTTTGAAAATAATTAGATTATCATCAACGATAAGAATTTTCAAGCAACCAATTTCATCCTTTTTCTCGACGGACTCTTTTTGTTGATTTGTTTTTTTAAGGATGTTGATGATACTTGAAGGTAAAACTGGATATTTCAAACTTTCAAAAATATCTGATGATTTTCCAATGAGTATAATTTGATTTTTTTTGACGAATGAAGGAAGCTCCTTTAATAATGATTCTTCAACAAATACCAAATTATTTGATTTAAAATCTTTTTCTTTCAATTCAACATTTTGAAAATTCATAATTCTGAAAGCTTGATTGATTTGAGAAATAACTGCTTGATCTGAATGAAGAATTGAAGCCAATAAGGGATCAGCAGATGACAAATAATTGAATTCTTGTTCTATTGAGATATTATTTTCAATTTGTTTGATTGGAATTGAAAACCAAAATTTTGATCCTTTTGAGAATTCACTTTCTGTTCCATATTTTCCATTCATTAAATCCAATAATTTTTTACAAATTCTTAAGCCCAATCCAAAACCTTTGTAATGAGTTGGTGAAGCATTAGGATCGTTCATTTGAAAAAATGGTTTGAACAATTTTCTCATATTTTCTTGAGGAATACCAATTCCAGTGTCCCTACATTCAAAATATAAACTGTCCACATTTTGATCTGAAGTTGATCTTCTAATGGTGATATTCACTTCCCCTCCTTGTGTGTATTTGATGGCATTCGAAATGAAATTATTCATAATTTGTAATAGTCTTGAACCATCACCAAAAAAATATTTTGGTAAACTGTAATCGAAATCCAAATTCATTTTCAATCCTTTTTCCAAACATGATTTGGAATTCATTGAAACAGAACTTTCAACAACTTTCAAAATTTCATATTTTGCTTCTATAATCTTCATCATTCCAGCTTGGATTTTTGAATAATCAAGGATATCTCCGATAATATTTGTCAAGAATTTAGTTGAGTTATGTGTTTCTTGTACAATTTCCATTATTCGTTTTTCCAAATTCAATGATAATAGATGATCCACATTTGAATATATGACTTGAAGTGGATTTCTAATTTCATGTGAAATGGAGGCAATGAATTCATTTTTAGCTTCTAATTTAGCTTCACTTTGCATATGTCTTTGATTTTGTAGTTCCACTGTTTTTTCATTTGTCACATCACGAATCAATAATGCAATATCTTCATCATCTGGTGTTTGCATCGTTGCATCAGTCACAAATGAATCAGTTCCATGTGTCATTTTTTGATTCCATTCATATTTCTGACATGTTTGAGTTTTTTTCAAATCAGCAATTTTTTGTTCATCATAGAATGGATAATCTTTTAAATTAGTTCCAACTAAATCTTCTGGTTTGTATCCTATAATTTTCTTGTTGACGAATGTAATAACCAAGTTTTTATCAGCAACAATAAGAACACTTTGTATTTGATGAACTAAATTCTTGTAGACCCATTGTTGTTTCACATGAAAATGAGACACCATATTCAAAACTATTTTGAGATATATTTTGATAAAAACAGTTAATACCAAGATGTGTATACAAAATGAGAATGAATAACCTAAGCAGCCGTACATGGAAATCATTGAAATCATCAGTATGATTCCAAAAGCGATATGATTCCAAATATGAAATTCTCTGTTGCTAGTATAAATGACATACCCTATCATTTTTGAAATCAAGCACGCCCAACCTGGAACATCTGGATCAAATCCAATCGCATAGTTATAACTTCAAATCGTAAGTATGTTAGCTCTTTCTTACAGGATGATAATGAAACTTTGTTTGAACAAAAAGAACAAGAAAAATTGAGGAGTGAAGTAATCATTGAATACCCATATTTTGAAAGAATATGAAAGTACGTCTACAAATAAAGGTATTAACATGAGATTTTTGTTTTGTGAGAAAAGCGTTAAATAGCACATCATGGCCATCGTGAAAGGCTCTAGATAGTAAACGTTGTTGGAAATTACTTCTCGAAAAACTTCTTGTTCTTGACTTGGACTCAAAGGAGCAGTGTTCATTATTTGTTCTACAAAATTTTCTGATTGGAGAAACCGTTCTTCAAACTCAATTCGACCAATAAATATTTGAGAATGTATTGCCTTGTTTGTAAATTCTATCAGAAAACATCATGTTACTTGACATCAAATTTTTTGATAAAATCAATTTTCCAACTCAGTTCATCATCAAGTGAAGTGGGTGAATAATTTTCCGAAAATTTTTTCAATCAAAAAAGGCAAAGGCTCCAAAGGTTTTTGATGTCTTTTTTGATTTGAATTCGTATTTTCTTTTTTTTTTTGAATAAAACTTCATTTGATTCGTGATGTTGAAATCTGAAAGTTTCTTCATAACAACAAATCTAAAACTTTTTTTAGCGCGTATTATGATCTTTTGAATTTGTAAAAATTTTAAACGCCATATTTTGATGTCCGTTTGTCACTATACATGTAAAAGAATCAGATAGCCAATGAAAACGGTGAACTAATTCAACATGAAGAGTTGTTTGGAGTTGTGGAAAGCATACCTTGAAGGATTTAATTCACATGACATTGAATCAATCAAAAGATACAATGATATCAATTTAGAAACGTACTTCAAAGAGGATTTGATGAGAAAAAACTTGAAAGAAACCTTACCAGATTATTTAGCAGATTTCAAAATGAATGAACAAGCAAAAATTGTCAAAGAACCTACAGAAATAATAGGAGAAACAGAATCTCATATATTCGTCTCTCTGTTGGCAACAGCAAAAAAAAAAATGTGACATGGAATATGTGTTTGGAACTAATGGAAAAATGATAAGACATAAATTACTTGATGTCAGAGATGAATAATTGATATTATTCAAAAATTTCTAAAAATAAAAACTTTCCAGTTTATCGTTGGAAATAAAAATTAACCAATTATTTCGTTTTTTTCTCACTCAATCAAAAACAGTTATGAAAATCGTATTTGTTGCTCTTTGCTTATTTTTTGCAAGTATTTATGCAAAAGAATATCATGGAATCATTCCATCAAAAAACTCAAACCCAGGTGATTTTAAACTCTGTATGGAAAACCCACCTTTTGTAACAAAACTTTTAATATTAAACTTCTTTATAGCTTCCAAAATCAATTGAAATTAAACCTGATGTTATCAGAAGAAATGAAAAAATTACAATCACAACTATTGGAGAAGGAAGTTTGTCAACAAAAAAAAAAATTAAATTTTTTTTAAAAGGAACAGCAAATCCAACAAATGGAGGTAAACTTACAAATGATGTATATTTAAGAGGTGTTCGTGTTTTTCAATACATCTATGACCTTTGTGAAGTTTGAAAAAAAAAAATAATAATTAACGAATAGATTACTGTTGGAGGATGTCCAATTAAACCAGGTACAATTACTCAAGTGATTGAACAACAAGTGCCAAGGTAATTGTCCATTTTTTATTGTTAACTTTTTTTAGACTCGCTTTCCCTGGAAATTATACAAGTAGATCAATTGCTGTTGATGATCAAGGAAATCAATTAACATGTGTTGAAAAAGGTATGGTTGTCAGTCCATAAGAAAATAAATTTTTATTAAAAAAAACCTAAAAACCAATCAAATTCATTTTTACTTTCCAAACAATCGATCATGAAGTTTTTAAGAAATTTTTTTTGGATTTATATTGTAGTTTATTTTATAATAGGTGTTTTGATGCATAACGTTGGTGGATGGTTGAAAATAGCACAGTTTAGACATTGGAGTCAAGTGATATATAATTATGTTGGATTTATTGCTCCTTTGGCCTTTTTAGTGAAGGACTTTGATTTTTTTCATCAATACTGTTATAGTGTAGTTTCAATCTCTATCATAGAAATTTATGGTTACGCCACTGACAATTCATTCATTTATCCAAACAACATTTTGGATAAAGTGTTTGGGATCAGAAATTTTGCTTTATTGATGACTGTAGCTCTTCCTATAATGGTTCCAATTGGAAATTGTATTTGTAGAAAATTGAATGAAATCACTCATTTTGATGTCGAAATTTGAACAAAAAAAATGAAATAAAAAAATTGGTTGAAACTCAATCGGAACATTATAAACATGTTTATTTATATGAAAAAATCCAAAATTTGAGCTTTTCTCTTAATTGTATAAAATTACCGTTTATGTTTTGACCAATTACATTACAGTAATCAAAATGTCTTCACCTCAGACGTCGTCCTCTGATGAGTTAACTAAAATTGCTGAAATCAAGGCAAATAATCATGAAACTTCAGTGGAACTTTTAGAGAACCAAATAGGTGAAGTTTATTCAAATGACACCGAAATGAAATCCACAGAAGAGAAAACTGAAATTCTCATTACAAAAAATGAAACAACAGAAGAAATTCAAGTATCAGAAGAAAGTGAAATTGAAAAATCACTCAATAAACCTGTACCTTCTTCAGTAAGTCTTGAAGCAATTTCAATGGACCGACAAGAATCAATGATTGAAGAAAAATTGAAAATGGATACACCACATATAGTACACATAAATGATCCTTCAAAAAACCACCCTTCAAATTTAAAGAATTTTTTTTTTCCAAAGTTTCCTTCAAATTACATTACCACAACAAAATATAGATGGTTTGTTTTGAATTTTTATTGATTTTTTTAAACAGGTATACTTTTTTAATTTGGAATACTATTGAACAATTATTGAGGATTTCAAATATTTACTTCATTTTAGTTATGATTTTTGCTTTGATACCTGGAGTTTCACCAATTTCACCATTGACTTCAATTATACCTGTCGTTTTTATTTTTGGTCTTACTTATTTAAAAGATGGTTTTGAAGATGTGGTAAGAAAAAAAAAAAAGTTTATTCTCAAAAGTTACGTTATTTATCCGATAGAACTGTCAATTATAAAAAAGTATTGGTTGTAAGAAATAGAGAAGAAATTAAAACAAATGCTTGCAATATACGTGTTGGTGATATAGTTAAATTGAATTGTGATGATTTGGTACCAGCTGATTTTCTTTTATTGTCCAGTTCAAACTCTGTTGGAACTTGTTTAGTTTCAACAGCAAATTTAAATGGGTTTGTTTTCATTTTGTTGACATTTTTTAAAAGAGAATGTAATTTAAAACCTTGTTATTCCAAAGAACAGACCAGAGAATACAAATCATCAGAAATGATTTCAACTCTGAAAGGAGTTGTTGAATGTATCAAAAAAATTTTTTTAAAAGTTTGATAGGCGAAAAACCAAGATTTGAACTGGAAAAATTTTATGGATATTTAGATATTGAAGGAGAAGAAAAAGTTGATGTTACAATCAAAAATTTGTTATTGCGAGGTTGTGTCATAAAAAACACTAAATTCGTAAAAAAAAAAAATTTTACACTTTCATTAGATTTATGCCTTATGTATTTACACTGGAAAGCATTCCAAATTATCATTAAATACTAAAAAACCAAGATATAAATTTTCACTCCTTGAAAAAAAAATGAATTGGTTGTTGGCATTCATTTTGTTTATTCACACTGTAAATTTTTTTTTTTTTAAATTTTAGACAATCGTTACACTTTCAGTAGCTGCTTATCTCATTACCTTAGCAACAAATCTTTCAAAAGCTTTTTATCTCAAAGGATTAGAAGCAACAAACATCAAATTTGACTTTGACTTTGTAATTTTCATTGTAAGCTCTTTTTTAGCTTTTTTTATATTAAACAACTTGTTAATTCCTGGATCTTTATTTGTTTCTTTGGAAATTATAAAAGCTATTCAAGCAAGGTTCATGAGTTGGGACGCTGGAATGTTTTATGAAGACCAAAAAATGAAACCTATAACTTCAAATTTAAATCAAGATTTATCACAAATAGAATGGATATTTTCCGATAAAACAGGAACTCTGACAGAAAACAGTAAAAAAAAAAAAAAAAAATTAACACAACAAGTCATGAATTTTCAAAAATGTTCAGTCGGTTCAGGTGATAAGATTTATGATGAAAAAGATGGTGTTGGTTGTTTAAAAGACATCTTTTCAAAAAATAATGAAAAAGATAAAGAATCAGCGAAACATCTTTTATACAATTTGGTTTTGAATAATACCATTGAACCACGTATTGATATCAAAACAAATGAATTGATTTATGATGGATCTTCAATAGATGAACTTGCTTTAATCAAAGCAGCTTCAAATAATGGCTTTAAACTCTTAGAAAAATCATTAGAATTTGTAGAAATTGAAGTTCTTGGAAAAAAAGAAACATTCACATTACTTGCTCTTTTAGAATTTAATTCTGACAGAAAAAGAATGTCAATCATTGTGAAAAATTCAGAAGATAGAATATTTTGTTATACAAAAGGCGCTGATGATTGCGTTTCAAAATTAGTGAGAGAAGATGATCCTTATTTAGAAAAGACACAAAAAAATATTGACACATTTGCTCATGAAGGTTTAAGAACTCTTTGTAATGACTTATTTTTTTTAATTTTTCAAGTAATTTGTTCCAAAGAAATTACTCAGGAACAGTTTAGTAAATGGAATAAAAAATGGACTTCCGCTCATCTAGCAACTATTGATAAAGATGAATTGATTGAACAGGCTGAAAGAGAAATGGAATTTGGATTGACAATTGATGGAGCAACTGCTATTGAAGATTGTTTACAAGAAGAAGTTCCTGAAACTATAGAATTCTTCAGAGAAGCAGGTCTCCAACTTTGGGTATTGACAGGTGACAAAGTGAACACAGCAATAAGTATTGGAAAATCATCAAAACTGATAACACAAGATACTCATTTATATCAAATTGTTGGTGAAATTAGTGAGTCTGTTGAATCAACACTTGACGAAGCAATACAGAAAATTAGTGTAAGTTGAATTTTTCTTGAGTGAAGTTTTTTTCAATAGGAAAAAGATGGAAAAGATATTTCAATCGTTTTGGATACAGACTCAATTAAATTAATCTTAGAAGATTCATTTTTAAAAAGGAAATTGATTAAAGTTATACCAAAAATTAAAACAGCCATTTGTTGTCGTGTGACACCACTTCAAAAAGCACAAATTGTTGCACTTGTACAAAAGAAATTCAAAAAAGTTGGTTTAGCAATTGGTGATGGAGCAAATGATGTACCAATGATTGACGAAGCAAATATTGGTGTTGGTATCATTGGCAAAGAAGGATCAATCGCTGCAAGATCATCTGATTTTGCTATTCATAGATTTAAACATTTGAAGAGATTACTATTTGTTCAAGGAAGATATTCTTATATTCGCAATGGTCTTTTTATTCAATACTCATTTTACAAAAATACTGTGATTACATTTCTTGGAGTTTTCTTCAATTTTTTTTGTGCGTTCACTTCAACTTCAGTCATGAACTCTTGGTATATAACTTTTTACAATAGTTGGTTTAATGCACTAGTACCTATTTATTTTGGTGTTTTTGAAAAAGATTATCCAGAAAAAGTGTTAGAAGACTGCCCTGAGCTATATAAACCTTTGAAAAAAGGTTATGGGTTCAATATATTCACTTTCATAGTTTGGATGGTACAAGGAGTATTGCATGCTTCGATTATCTTCTTTTTTGCTTATGGAATCATTATTTCAGATTTATTAATTGAACATCGACACCAAGATGATTTGCATCTCTTAAGTTTCTTTTTATCATTTTCAACACAAACCATTTTATTTGTCAAAGGATTACTTCATCAAAGAAACCATGATATTATCAGTTTTGGATTATTGGCGTTCAGTATTGTTTCATACGTTGGTTTCTTTTTGTTTTATTCTGCATTTCCAATTTTCGTTATTGATTTTGTTGATCCATTGGCGGATTACTTTTTTGTTACATGTAAGAGATAATTTGTTTTTAAAATTTTCAAGATTTATGTTTTTATTCTTTGAGATTTTGGGTTTATGTGTTGTTGACAGTTGGAACAACATTGATGTTTGATGTTGCTTGGAAATATGCAACTGAATATTTTATTGCTGATGAAATGACACAAATTTATGAAAGATACAAAAAAAGGAAAATGATTTTTAATTAAATTTTCGGTTTTATTTTCAAGAAATTCGTTGTCGAATCAAATCACGTAACGTTTTTTTTTTCTGGACAGTATGATATTCACCAGTTTGGACTCGTCAGACAGAGAGGAAACAAGAGATTCTTTTTCATCCTTTAAGAGACTACTAAAAGACTACAGGAAAGAAATTGACCATCAAAAAATCCAGCAAACAAAAGAAGAACATGTTTCAAAATTCACAGAACATTTGAAAAATTCAGAAATGAATTCAATCATAGCCAAAGATTTACCAAGGTTAAAAGAAAAAATAAGTATAGAAAATGTTAAAAAAGCTGAAAAAATAACCGACTCAACTTGTCAATTCTTGTTTAATTTATCCTACTTTTTGAACACAAAATCAATGGAAGATGCTGAAGATTTTGAAAGAATTTATAAAGATGTTAAGCCAGAATATGAATCTTTATTTCAATTTTTACTGACTCATTATGGCAAAACATCAAAAGAATTACTGGTTTTGAATTGTATAACACAAAAAACATTAGCTCATCCAACTTTGTATTTTAAAGAGTTATTTCAAATGATAGGTATTAGTTATTTAGATCAAGCATGGAACATTGAAATACAAAAACAAGAAAAAAATATTGTCACAGTTTGTCATAAACGGACTGAAAGAATTTATGTCAAAAAATCAAACAAAAAAATAGATTTTTGTCATTTTAGATGGCAAATGAAGATTTATATGAAGGAACAAAACGATAATTTAACTATTTTCAAAGTGGAATTCAAATTCATTGGTATTGAAAATTTTGACAAAAAAATAGAATCTAAATTCACGGAGGAAAAATTGATCAAAATTTTGAAAGCAGGATTTGCAACTTTAGAAACAGATATCAACTTGTGACAGTTAAAAGATGTCCCCCATCAGAATAAACATTGATCTTCAACTTTAAGTATAAAAACGGAACAATAAGCTGATTGTGATGATTTCAGTTCGTGTTGCTGGAATTGGCACTTCTCTTCAAAATCAATTGACCAATAATTCAAATTTTTGGATTTTCTTCAACTGTTCGGATCTCTGTTTCAAATCATCAATGTGATAATATGAAACATAAATTGGTTGGGAGAAAAAATTCAATCGAAAATTTCCACCAATCGAAAATCCTTCCAAAAAGATCAATGAATGCTCCATATGATCCAAAAGAGAAAAAGAATTGCAAGAGAAATGAATTTATTGCCAAGATTCAAAGATCTCGAGAATGTTCAGACCCATTTTCACGTTTAAACAGCTGGCATGAAAAGTTGATTATCAAGATCACTCATTTACAAGATTCATTGAAAGTAGCTGAAGAAGAAAACTCAAGACTTAGAAAAGAATTAAATGTATTGAAATTAGAATCAACAAATGATCATTCTGATTACGTTTCATATTGTTTCATCAGTATTTTTTTTGGAATTATTTTCTTGTTTTTTTTTGGTTTTTTTGAATAAAATTTGAATTCTCAAAAAATTTGGTAAATCTTCAATTTTGGTAATTTTTTTTAGCCAACCAATTCACTCATTGATCAAATCCTCAAGTATCACCTCATCTTCTAAAGAATCCATAAAAAATGAAAATGGAAACATTGAATGAATTTCAAGAACATAATGAAACTTTTTATGCTTCAGTAATTTTTTCGTTCTTTTAAAAAAAAAAGGAAAATAATAAAACAAAAGAATTTGAACTTAAATTCGCCGCAATGGAAGAAAATCATCAAAAAGAAATAAATGATATGTATAAAACAATAAGAAATTTACAAACAAAATTACAAATTAGTTTCGCTAAAACTACTCTTTTAAAAGAAGAAATACAAGCCTTGAAAGAAAAGAAAGGTATCTGCTCACCTGTAAAATTATCAAATGAAATTCAAAGTCCAAGATATCAAGTAAAAGATGCTATGATTGAATTCATAGCTTGTATACTTTTGATGATGGTATTTGCCAGTATAATTGTTATTTTCATTGCGAAATTGATGGGAGTGTATCGAATGATTGTTTAATAAGAACCTTTGTAAATAAAATAATCTTATTTCTTTTCAAAATTCATTAAGATTGAGTTTTCTTCAAAATGCAAATCACAACATTGTTTGTAATGTTAAAATATCATTTTGGGAATGCAAAAGGAAAAATACGATCTAGTTCAAATGATGAAAATGAAAACAATTTCTCCTAACCTATCACTGTTCTTTTTTCTACTTCATTTGATTCAAGTATAAATTTCTGTTTTTTTTTTAAATCTTCTTTGATGAAAAAAACTTCTACCAATTAGTTTGTGAGAAAAGAGTGAGTTTTTATTTTATGAGAATTGTCTAAGGTTTCACCAAGTGAGTCAGTGAATTTCTCGATGATTGGCCTACGGAATTAATGAAACAAAAATTCTGAGTGTTGAATATTGAAAATGGATGGAAACAAAACCAAAAAAAGGAAATGATAATTATGAAAAATAATTGGGCAAATAGAGCACAAAAAGCAATGATTGAAACAGATATCGACATAAAGATCGAAAAAATAGATGAAAGAATGCAGAAAATATTCAAACCAAATTTATTAAACAAAATGATAGATACAGGAATATCAAAAATAGAACAAATTATCACCATGGAAAAAGAACTAATTGATTTAGAAAACGGAAAAAAAAATTCAAAAAACCCAGCTTCTGAGGCAAAGATTCGATTTAAAAAAAAAGGGTTGAAGATTATGTGAAAGAAAGTCAAGAAGCAAGAAAAGAAAACAAAAAAAAAAAAGAAAAAAAAACAAAAACTACAAGAAGTAGAAGAACAAAATGAAGATATACAAGGGCTACAAGACAGAAAGAATTGAATTTACAGGAAATGAAGAAGACGAACAATAGCTAGATAACCAACTTGAATACACCTAGGAAGAGAACAAAGAAGCAGATGGAATGGCAAAGCAAGATCCTAATAGATAGGCGCAATGCTAACCAAATGCAGTAAACAAAATATTTAAATAAATAAATCACCACTACGTGGCTCTTTTTATATAGTCAGTGAATTTCTGACTTGGGCGATAATATTATTAATTATATAGCAGTTATCCCAAAATAGAAAGGAAATCAGACCAATCAAAGCGAAATGCATCATCCAAAGAAAAACGGTGAAGTTGATTCGTTTTATGATGTACTTGTAATTGTTTTGAGGTATTTCAAATTCTTTGGAATACTTCATATTATCATTTTTTCATGGTTGTCAAACATGAATTTGTATTTTATTGCCGTTACTCTTTTTGATTTTTTGGCAATGATTTTAATGAATCGATACTTTGAAACAAATTACTTCAACCCAAATTATTTAAGAACTCACTGGGTCAGAAAAATTTTCATGATCCCAATGTACATTGGGATTTGAGATTATTCGATACAATGTTGATAACTTACTTTCAAAATCTTTGACAAAAGAAATTACTGAAATCATTCAAGAAATTGCTTATTCAACAAATTTTGTGTCATCTATTATCGGGGATATTTTAGATTATTCAAAAATAGAAGCTGGAGAGATGAAGATTATTGAAAAAAAAATGGAAGTTTTGGAAATTGTTGAAAATTCGATTTCCATGAATTCCAAATCATATTTGGATAAAAAATTGAAAATGAATTTATATTTCGATTTCTCCCTACCAAAATATTTTTTGGTGATTCATCAAGGATGCTTCAAAGTGTGAACAATTTCATTTCAAATGCGATCAAATATACAAATGAAGGAATGATAGAGATACGTGCCAAAAGAGTATTTTCAGACAAAAATGAAGAAAATTTTTATTTTTCTTGCACAGATACAGGTACAGGAATATCCAATGAAAACATGAAGAAATTATTTGATCCTTTTATTCAATTTTCGCCGAAGAAATATTCACCAACAAAGTTCAAAGTATGGGATTTAGGTCTTTCAATATGCAAAAAACTTATTCAACTTTTGGAAGGTGAATTTGGTGTCGAAAGTACATTGGGAAAAGGAACAACATTCTGGTTTTCCATTCCTATAAAATTATGGAAAAATAAAATGACAATGTTTGATGAATACAAAGAGAAATCAATAATTAAAAAGATATTTCGGTTATATGCTCCGATGAGGGTATTATTAAACAAATTCAATCGATTTTAAAATTATTGAAAATCACCAATGTAGAAGTAAATCCAAAAGAATTAGACGAAAATAAACTGATAATTATTGAAGAAAAATCATTGAAATCAATTTCAGACTCACTTCAAAAAAGTGAAATCATTGTTATTGGAAATCAACCATCATTGTCTTTTTCAACATTCAAATATCCAATTTTACCAACAGATATCATAAACACACTTCTCAAAAAAGAAACAACACAAAAGATAAAACCAAATTATGACAATAACTTTGATGTCAAAATTTTAATTGTTGATGATAACCCGCTATCTTAAAACTGACTTTTCGGTTCATTCTGATTAATCAGACCAGATATTAAAATCAAGGTTTCTTTCGGGATAGGACCGTCGCCAGCAGTACTGGCAGTTTTTGGATTTCCAATAAAATTTTGTATATTCATCAGAAATATATTTCTTGCTCCATTATAATCTCTTGGAAGAGAAAAATTACAATATTTACAATTGAAATAATCTTTTTTTCCAAGTTTCCAATCTATTTTTCCACATGATCCACATGTACAACTGGTATAATGTTCTGAAACTTCATGTACTTGAACAGAATCTTTTTGAGCAAGGTGTTTTAGTGTTTGACAAAATTGAAAATGAGACCAATGAAGCATTTTTCTCACTGTTGTACTATGAATTTTTCTTTCCCATTTTTTAATCATTCCTTTGACTGGAAATTTTGAAATCAAAATTTCATCATT
>JABLTG010000186.1:0-35491 GCA_016618085.1 Neovahlkampfia damariscottae | reverse complement strand
TCCGTACTGTTCTCTGATTTTTTTACTGGTGATATATTTTTCATTGCATTGATCATTATTGCTCATCAGCCTGCTCTATTAGTTTTCTTGGCGTCTTTTCTGATTTTTCCATCCATTTATAATTTTTGGAATTTAGAAAATCTATATATAGTTCACAAACGATTCCGAATGGTCACTTTGTAACGGAAAAATCAAATATTCAGATTCAGTTTGATCTGTCATGATTGGTGGAATTTTCTTATCCAATAATTTAAGATTTAGAAATCAACCAATCATGGAGTTTAATTCCTCAAATTTTTAACGTAGAGGAATCATGAATAATGAATACACAGTAAAACTTTTAAAAACATATTTTAACGTCCACAGTTTTCAAGTGTTTTAGGAAACATAAACACAGGAGGAAATATTTTATTCACAAAAGACAATGATACATTATTAAGTATTGTGCACAACAGAATTTCAAAATTCAACTTAAAAGAAAATACAATAAAAACAACAGTTCATGCTCATGAAAAAGATATCAATCATATAGCAATTTCACCAGACGAAAAAATACTACTTTGTTCAACCTTTTCAGGAAAAACTACTTTTTTAAAATATCCACAAGGAATTTATTTGAATCATTTCAAATTTCCACCAAAAGTATCAGGTGTTAAATTTACAGAGGATGCTAAAAATAGTTATATTATTTCTATTGGTTCAATGTTATCAATTTATTCATATAATTTAAAATTATCTTCTTGTTTAACTTCAGAACCTATTTTAGTTCATCAGTGTTTTGATTCAAAATTTTATGAATGTTTAGATGTAATTGATTCAAAATATATTGCAACTGGAACAACAGATGGATCTGTTCATTTATTAAAATTATCATTGGACCAAGAGACAAAAGAATCAAAAATTACTCCACCATTTATTTTATCAGGATTAAAATCAAATGTTGTTGGTTGTTTTTTTAAAAAAGAAAATGGAATTAAAACACCAAATGAAATTTATGCAATTGATAGAACTGGAAATATTTTACATTGGAAAAAAGGATGGGAAAATGTTTCAATTCAAAAATCAGGAATCAAGTCAAAAAGAATTACATCATGTGATATATCATTTGAAAAAGATTTATTGGCAGTTGGATTCAGTGGTGGATACGCATTAGTTTCATTAAAAGATCATCAAGAAAATGAAAAAGCAGAATATGAAGTTATTAAAAAAGAAATTTTAAGTGCTTATGCAATTACAAGTTTAAAATTTTCTAAAGATGGAAATTGGCTTGGAATGTCAAGTGATTCATCTGATCAATTAATAGTTTATGATATCCAATCAGAAACATTCATTATGAAACAACAAGGACATCAAAGTTATTCAAATTCAATCACTTATAATAATATTGGTGATTTAATTGCATCAGGAGATGAAAATGGAAAAATCAAAATTTGGGATAGAAAAAGTGGAACAAATTTTATAACAATTGACAGTCATAAAGGATCAATAACAAATTTAAAATTTTCAAGACCACCTGGAAATAGAGAAATGGCTCTTTTTAGTAGTTCATTAGATGGTACTTGTAGAGCATTTGATTTGTTAAGATATCATAATTTTCGTACATATAAATCAATTCAACCAACAGGATTTTCATGTATGGAAATAGATCCATCAGGTGAAATTATTTGTGCTGCAGGTGTAAATAATTTCGAAATATTTTTATGGAATGTTCAAACAACTGAAATTATTGATGTTTTACAATCACATACTGCACCAATCACAGAATTAGCATTTTCACCTTCAGAACCTGTTATGTGTTCATCATCATGGGATCAAACTGTTAAAGTTTGGAATGTATTTGGATCTAAATCAGAAGCAGAAACTTTAACACATTCATCTGAAGTTATTGGAATTGATTTTAATCCAAATGGACAAGAGATTTGTGCAACTTGTTTAGATGGAACTTTAACTTTTTGGAATGTTTTAGAAAATTTACAAACTGGTTTTATTGATTGTAAAAGAGATATCATAACAGCTGATCATTTTGGTGAAGAAGCAAGTATTTTAAAAAAAAAGTCAAGAAAATACTTTTCAAAGGTGAAATATACAAAAGATGGTTTATATGTAGTTTGTGGTGGTTTAAATCAATTTTTATGTATGTATTCAGTTGAACAAAAATGTTTGGTTAAACGATTAATTTTGAGCACAAATTTAAATTTGAATGGTGTAGTTGATTTGACAAAATTTTATGTTGATGTTGAAAGAAAAGAAGCAGAATATTTAAGAAATCAATTAAAAGAGAGAAAAAAATTAATTGGTGAACAAAGATTACCAGGTTCAAAACAAGAAATTTTACCAGAAATCAAAACATTTGATATTTCAATTTCATCCAATGAAATATCTGTTTCAACAACTGAAGGAATTGTTATTTTTTCAACCAATGAAAATGAAAATTTAGTTTTTAATCCTTTAGATATTGATATCTCAATAACACCTCAAAATATCAAAAAAGAAATTTCAAAAAAAAATTTTGGTCTCGCTTTAATTATGTCTTTAAAATTAAATGATTATGAAATTAAAAAGAGTTCATTTTATTCAATACCAAAAGAATCAATTGAAATTATTATACGTTCAATTCCAGAAAATTATTTATTAATTTTTATTGAATTTCTTTCTGGTGAAGTTGAAAAAAATTTGAATATTGAATTATTACTTCAATGGTCAAAATCATTATTGCAAATTCAAGGAAAAAAAATTCAACAAGAAAGGATTAAATATCAACCAGTTTTAAGATCTTTATTAAGAGCTATTAATAATTCAGGTTGGTTAGGAATTACTCAACAAAATAAATTCTCATTGGATTATATTTCAACTTTCAAGAGAGGAATAAAAAGAAAAGTTGAAAAAGAAAAAGATGATGATTTAAATCTTGAAAATGATCAAAAAATAAAAAAAAATTAAAATTTTGTTCATTATTTCCATTTTTACATTATTTTGAGATTTAAAAACAACAATCACAACTTTGTGATAATTTAAAGATTGTTTTGACTTACTCAAAAGGACATAATTTTGTATTTCCTCCTTGTCCAATTTTTAATTCATCCCAAGTATAAACTTTGAGGCCGTCGTCTGTTGTTTTTCTTTCTTTTTTTTTCTTTGGTTTTTTTTCTTCTTCTAACTTCTTTTCTGAATCATTTTTTCTCTTTTTATCTTTTTTTTCCGTTTTTTCAGTTTTTTTACCAACTTTTTCAAAAATATCTGAGATATCATCTTTTTTTGTTGTTTTAGTTTTAGTTTTTTTATTTCCAAAGATATTTGATATCTCATCATTTTCAGTTGTCTTTTTTTTCTTTTTTTTCTTTTCTTCTTCCTTCATTTTTATTTTGAACCAAGAAAACAACCACCAATCAAAAAAAAAAGTAAAAAAAACACACCACAAAGAACCATCAACCATGGATGTTCCAGAACAAATTGAAAAAGAAATATTAGAGATATTTAATTTATTCTCTGTTGAAGGTATAATATCAAAAAACTTAAAAACAAGGAGAAATTGAAAATAGTAAAATACCTGAAGCAATGAAATACTTAGGATTAAATTTAAAAAAAAAACCAAAAGAAGAAAAATTAAAATTTGATCAATTTTTGACTTTAATTTTAAATAACTTTGATGTTGATGATGAAAAATTAATCACTGGATTCGATCTATTTGATTTTGATAAAAGGTAGAAAAAAGAAAGAAAAAATTTAATTCTTGTAAAAAGTGGAATTATTACAATTGAAAAATTAAGAACTATTTGTGAAGAATTGAATGAAGATATACCAGAAAAAGAATTACAAGACATGATTCAACTTGCAGATACCAATAGAGATGGGAAAATAACATTTCAAAAATTCTTCAAATTATTAAAAAAAAATTGATTATTTTGATGTAATACCAACTAATTTTGTTGAATTTTTGTTTTTTTTCATTTGTTTTTTAATAATTTCTAAAAGTCTTTTTGAACTTGAATCTTTAAATGAAGATAAATCATAAAAATGAGGAGCAAATTCTAATAACCATTCAGGTTCAATTTCAGTTACCGTTCTCACAAAATTCTTAGTGGTCAAAACAAAACTAAAAAAAATGAATTTAGATTTAAAAAGAGTATTACTCATTATAAATGACCCATTTTGGTCTATGATCTAAACAAGTTGATGGATGAATTGCAACTAATTGATTATCTTTAATTGTAACATAATGTGATGATTTTTCTTGTGAAGCAACTTGCATAAACATTCCAGATGTTAAAGCTTTACGAATATTTACATAATAATCTTTTGATTTAAAATCTGTACTTAACAATGGTAATTGTAATGATTTCATTAAATTTTCTAATTGATTTCTAACAGAATCTGCTTGTCTCAATGCTCTTGCATTTAAAAAATTCTCTTTACACCATTTTTCATCTTCATAATTTGATTTATAAGAATGATAAACATTCAATAAAGTTAAATGATCTCCTTCATTATGACAAAATTGTAATTTTGAAGAATCTGATTGTTCTTGTTTATCTTTTGGTCTAACAAATACTTGTGGAACTGATAACATTGCAACAATTGAAAGAATTTCATTTGAACAATTAAAATCTGGTGATATAATTAATGTTTTTGATAATTGTGGATCTAATGGAAATGTACACATTTTTTTTCCTTCATTTGTTAAATTACCTTCATCATCTAAAGCACCTAAATAATTAAGTTGTTCTAATGCTCTCATCATTGTTTCTGGTGCAGGTGGATCCATAAAATCAAAATGAACTAAATCATCAATTCCTAATGTTTTTAAGTATAAAATTACTGCAGATAAATTTGATCTTAAAATTTCAGGATATGTTTGTGCTTGTAATTCTTGTTTAAATGCTTGTTCTGTATATAATCTAAAACATTTTCCTGGTCTTGTACGTCCACCACGACCTGCACGTTGTTTAGCAGATGCTTTTGAAATTGGTGTTACTAAAAGAGATTCAACTCTAATTCTTGGATTATATACTTTTTGTTTTGAAAATCCAGGATCTACAACATATACAATACCATCAATGGTAACTGATGTTTCTGCAATGTTTGTAGAAATTACACATTTTCTTGTTCCTTCTGGTGTAGGTGCAAAAACTCTTTGTTGTAAATGAATTGGAAGTGATGAATATAGAGGTAAACACATTAATGTATCAATATCAGGTCCAAGTTTTCTTGCATCTTCCATTAATTGTCTACAAGATGATTCAATTTCTTCTTCACCAGTTAAGAAAAGTAAAATATCTCCTGGTTTTTCATTACAATGTATTTGAAGTACTGTTTTAATACTTGCTTCTAAATAATCAGGTTCTGGTTTTGGTGTATAA
Organism: Neovahlkampfia damariscottae; assembly: GCA_016618085.1. Lineage (NCBI taxonomy): Eukaryota > Heterolobosea > Selenaionea > Neovahlkampfiida > Neovahlkampfiidae > Neovahlkampfia > Neovahlkampfia damariscottae. Next base: position 30,134 of record JABLTG010000186.1, on the reverse strand, counting down.
AAAATATCAACTGGAAAAGTTCTTCCTTTAATTTTCATAATTGGTGCTGTTTCAAAATAATCTTGAAATTTACCAGCATCTAAAGTAGCACTCATTACTACTAATTTTAGATCTTTACGTTTTGGTAAAATTTCTTTTAAAAGACCAAATAAAATATCTGTAGCTAATGTTCTTTCATGGGCTTCATCTAGCATAATTACACTATATCTTGATAATTTTGGGTCCATTGTTGCTTCTCTTAATAACATACCATCAGTCATATATTTCAATACTGTTTTATCTGAGGTACAATCTTCAAATCTAATAGTATAACCAACTTCTTCACCTAATGCAACATCAGCTTCTTCACTGACTCTTTTAGCAATTGAAAGTGCAGCAACACGTCTAGGTTGAGTACAAGCAACACAACCATTATGAGAGTATTCTTCCGCTAAAAATTGTGGAATTTGTGTCGTTTTTCCAGAACCAGTCTCTCCTTCAATAACTACTATTTGATTCTCTTCTACTAATTTGATTAAATCTTTTTTTGCTTCCCACACTGGAAGTTGTTTTCTTTTCTCTAAAATTTTATAATAATGTTTTGAATATTGTTTTTGTGTAAATGGATTATATTCTAAAGAATCATCTTGATTGATCTTTTTATTTGAAATAGTTTGTGACAGGTCCAATTTTCTCTTCATTCTTCACACCCAAATAGAAATTGAACAAGTTCAAAATTTAATTGGTCAAAGTTTCCAATTTAACTAAAATCCAATCATAATCATCTATTCCAATTTGTGTGAAAATGTTGAAGTTAAAGAAGAAATTAACACAACTTAAAATTTTATCAAAAACTCAAAAAGTGTTTGAATCGACTGTTAAAAAACCATATGTTCAACATTTACGTCAATTCTTCTTGAAAGTGCATCCTGATTTTTTTGGAGACAATAAAAAACAACAAGATATAAATCAAAAATCATTTCAACAATTGAATGAAATATTAAATTGGGTTAAAGAAATTGAAGAAAAAAAAGAAATTCCAAATTTTCAAAATAAAACAAAGTTGAAAGAAAATTTAAAATTTTATTGTAAATTCTCCGATAAGACTATTAAATTAATTGAATCAAAATTTGAAATCAAAGAGTTTCATATGAACAATATGAATAAAATTATTGAAGCAATTGATGAAACTATTATTAGTTTACTTCAAAAATCAAATATTATTTCTTCAACTGAAAATTTTAGAAGAAATTTTAATAAAAAAAAATCAGCAAAAGAATTGAGAGAAGAGTTAAGATTAGCACTTAAAGAAACTATTGAAAACAGAAATTTAGAAAATTTGAAACATGGTTGGATTGATGAAGAAGAAATTCCATCAGTTGAAGAATTAATTGAAAATAAGATGGTTTTTATTTCTGAAGATTTAACGATTGAAGAAACAATGAAAGGAATTGAAAACTTACAAAAAAATATTGATAAAATGGAATTTTATAAATGGAAAAATCTACCTTTGATGATTTCATCCAATAAAATTCAAATTTCAAATAGTTCTTCAAAAAAATTGAATTAATTTTTATAGATTATTTCACTGTTCCTTTTGATTTTATGGTGAAAGATGTTTTGAAATTTTTGAAAGAACATTTTGAAAATGAAGAAAATGAAGAAATTCAAAAACGAAAAGATTTGACAAATAAAGCAGCAGAATTCCAGAAATTAGAGGAAAGTTCAAATTTAAAATGTTTCAAACTTGAATTCAAAACTCATTATGATAAATCTATTGAATGCTTGAAGAGATTAAATGAATTAGAAAATCAAAATCTTTTTGAAAATATCTCCCTTGAAATTCTTGAAGATGAATATAGAATATCTCCAACAGGTAAAATTTCAATACCCTGGAACTTCAAACAAGGAGATTTATTCAAATTTTTAAATTTTATTGGGAAAGAAAAAATATCAAAAATCAAAGTCTATAATGAACTTTCAAACAGAATTTTAGAAGAGAGTAAGTGACCAATTAACTGATGATTTTTGAACAGCCAAAAATTTAGGAATTGAAATTATTCATAAACTTAATTTTAAAACAATTGATGTGAAGTCTACATCACATCATCCTGTTGATATTTTAAATTTTTTGAAATTTTTGAAAGAAAATTATTTGTATTTGAGTAAATATGATTGGTCTTTATATTCTCTTAAATTAACCAAGAAATCTAACATAAGAATAACCGATAATGTCATTTATTTACCAATTGAATTTTCAATTCCAAATTTATTATTGGAAATTCAAACATACAGGGATGAAAAGTTAAAAAATAATTTACCACCAATAGAAGGAGATGACGAAGATGATGAAATTGTTCCAAATGAAAATATTGGATTAAATGATAAAGGAGATCTATTTGAAGAAGAAAAAGATGAAGATGATTCTGATATTGAAATGAATGATGAAGATGATTTTGGTGAAATAAATGATGAAGATGAATATGGTTTTGAAGATTGGAATTTAAATGAAAGAACAAGAATGAAATATTCAGAATTTAAATAAAAATTTCAATCATTTTCATCAAATTCAATTATCAATTTTTCAATTCTTTTCAAATTTTGATTGATATTGAATTTCGACTCTTTTTTTTGAAATTTGATTTTTTTCAAATTTTGATTATTTGAAATGTACTCATTTTCTAAATATAAATTAATGAAATACCAAATTGAATCAGAGTCTTCTTTGATCATATTTTCAAATATTAAGAGTATTTCATTTTGTATTTCTTTTGGTTGCTGCTCATCTAAATATGGTTCTAAAACTTGACAAATTTCAAATGCATCAAAAAACTCTTTTGAAATTGATAATTTTGATTTAAAATTTTCAACTGTCAACATTTCATTCAAAAATTTAAATTCTTTCATTTTGATTTTGTATTCAAATGTTGTTTTCAAAAAATTGAAATCCTTCTTATTCTTAAAATTTGAAACATTTTGTTTTAGATCTTTGATTAATTTTGGATAAAAGTCATTCAAAATTCTTGAATACATAAAGTTATCAAAATTCTTCATCAACAATTCAATTAAATCAATTAAATGAATTTGTATTTGTGGTAATTTTTCAACAGACCATGTATTCATTATTGAAGGCCAAATTAAGTGAATTAATGGAAAAACTTCACCAAAAGTATCTTCTTTTTCATTCATTATTTGATTTAAATATTCTCCTTCTTCTTGTGTTAAATTTTCACTTTCAAGTTCTTTTAATATTTTTTCTTTTTTTTCTTCATCTGATGATGTCATTTTAAAAGATAAATAAAAATTCAAACAATCTTTGACAATTTTCAATAATTTAATTCTCAAAGATATATTTGAAATTGAAAGAAAATGTTGTGATTTATTTAAAATCTTCTTTATCAGAGTTCTTTCTTTTTCATTTTTTTTGATTAATTCATTTGATGATAAAATAAAAATAATATTTGAAAGAATTGAAAAAAATGATTCTAAATAAAATTGATTTGATTTTGTTGAATGAAAACTATCCAATGAATTGAAGATATTCTCTAAAATATCTTCGATTAATGAAATTAATGAATTCAAGATTTCATTTTTTGAATTTAAATTATTTTTTGTGAATTCAAAAAGAGATTCAATAACAAATGGTGTATTTGGATAGAAATTTAAATATTTCATTCGATTACAAATTTCATCAATAATATAATCAGAATTCTCAATGATTAAATGTTGAACAGATTTATATTTCAAATTCTTTGAAATAATTGATAAACATTTCAATGAACTTTGATTAATAAATGAATATGATTCACCTAATTTTTCTAAAATGGCATACAAAATTTTGATCAAATAATTTTGAAATGAATCACCTAAACAAGTTGAAAAAATTGAAATTGATTCTAAAATTGAAGAAGTTTGTTGAACATATTGATAGGTTGAAATTAATTCTTCATCCTTTTTTGAGTAATCTTTTTTGAAGTTCCAAAAATTTGTTAAATATAATTCAATCAATTTTTCAGTTTCAATTTCAACTTCAAATTGTAATTCTTTTTCAATATATTCAAATTTTCCTTTTAGTATATATGAAAGTATTTGAATTGTTGGTGAATGAAATTTCATGTTCTTTTCATCTAAAAGTATTTCAATAAAATAATCTAATAGAAAATTCAAATCACCATATTTTCCTAAATTCTCACATATTTTAAAAATTAAATTTTCATTTTCTTTAGTATTTAGGTTTTTATAAATTTTTTTTGGAAATTGAAGATATTCTTCTTGTGAGATTGAATTTATTGAGTATTTTTGTGAAATTGAAACTCTTTCAATAATTTTGATATTTGTTTCAATTTCTAATGAAATTAAAAGAGAAAATGCTATTTCATCAATTAAAGAATACAAAACATTCTTGAAATCTAATATTTCAATATAACAAGATATCAATATTAAATTTCCAAATTTTTCATTTTCATTCAGATTTGTAATTACATTTGTAAAATTTCTAATCAAATAAGTGAATCTTTCAATTAACAAATCATTCAATTTTGAATTTTCTTTTTTATTTTTCTTGAAAATATCTAATCCTTCTTCTGATAATTTCTTTAAATTTAATGAAGTTTCTTCTTGATTTGATCCCATAAATATTATTTCAATTATTAAAGGAATTGATTTCTCTAACGTTTTTGAACAATTCTTCAATAAATTTATTGATATTTGAATTAATTCAAATTTTGAATCTGAATGAAATTCATTAAAATATTTTGGACTCAAAATAACTTCAAAAATGGAATGTATTTTGTTTCTTAACATTTCAAAATTATCATTTTTTTTAATTTCTAGTTGATCAAAATTCCTTAATGATTCAATTGAATTTTCTTGTTTAGTTAAATTTGATGAATTGAAATCATCAGAACAAACCCTTTCTGTAATATTTCCAAAAACTCTAATTGAAGTTGAAATGAATTCTTTTCCTAATTTATAATCTCCAATGATAAATTTTTTTAAACAAGATGAAGTTCCTGGGAAGAAATCAATTAAAACTTCAGGTAATTCAATTAAGTTGAACAAGTTATTTAAACAATTTAAACTTTCTATTTTTAATTCTTTTGAAATTTCTTCAGTTGCTACTTCCAATAAAACACCGACAAAAAGTGCTATTAAATTCCTAGTTTTTTTATTTCTAAAAACATTTAAATCTTCTTTTGCATGTTTTTTGATGAAAATATTAAAAAATTCAATAATATTAATTTTTAATTCTTCAGTCGAAAAAAGTAGTTTTTCTTTTTCTTCATTTTTCAAATATAAAATAAATAAATTTTGAATTGTTATCAAGTATTGATATATAAAATCTATTTTAGTAGTTATTATTCGATCTATTTTTTCAAATAAAATAGTCAACATTTTTGTAGTTATTTCTAAGGTTTTTATGGGTACTTGATATCTGGAATCTTTTGTTTTTGTTCGGAATGAAAAATCTCTTTCATATATTAAAATTAAAGGAAATGTTAAGTATTCAAATAATACTTCAATCATTTGTTTTTCTTTTTCGTCTTGTATTACTTTTTGAAGTTTTAAAAGATTTTCATTCAATGAATTAAAATCGTTTTTTTGTAAGTCAGTAGCGATAGGTATACATATATCTTTAATTTTTTGAAAAATAATTTTTTTTTCATCCACTGTTTTCGTCATGTTTTTTATCCGGAATTCAAATTGGAATTCTAACAAATCAAAATCATCTTTCTTATTTGAAAAAAAAAAAAAAGAGATAAATGAGAATAAGTTTTAATTTTTTTTAACCTTGTACCATGGTTTTCCTGTGATTTGACCAACATCTTGTTTTGTCAATATCAAAGTTCCATTTTTCCATCTTCCAAGTGAACCAGCCACTCTAGGTTTAAATGCACCTTTTTGAACCGTTCTACCAACGTCACTTGGAGCACCATATTTATTCATAAAAATTTGAGTGTCCAATAGTCTCTTATTGTCTTCAATAATTCTTTCTCTTCTCTCTTTTCTTTTATCAAACATTCCATTGGCCATTTCTTCTTCTTTTTGTTTTCTTTTTGCTTCTTTTTGTTGTTTAATTTCTTGTTGTAATACAAAATAACTCTTGTATTCATTTTTTTTCTTTTTGACTTGTTTTCCTTGTTCTAGGAGTTCTCGATCAAGAAATGTTGAATACTCTTTTTCATCTTTGGTTTTTTTAGCAACAAAATCTTTTGTCTCAAAGTATAATTTTGCTTGTTCAGTTGCTCTTTCATCTCTCATTTTTATTTTTTTATTCTAAAAATTGAGTTTTTTTTTTTTGACTTACGTTTTTTATGTCCAAACGTGAATCTAATAAATCTTTTTTTCTTTTTAATTTTAATTCTTGTTTCTTTTTCATATCTTTTTCATGAAGTTTCTTTTTTAAATTTCTCTTTTCATATTCATACACCGCTGCTTCTCTGAAAAAATTAGAATTAAATTTTTCAAGTACTTTTCTGCTTTATCTAATGATCTGTGTTCAATAGACTGATGTTTTTCTGGATTTATTTCTTTGAAAACTGTCACATTTTGTGATTTTTTGTCTTTGTTTTTTTTATTTTTTTTTTCTTCTTTTTCAACCATTTCAGATTGAATTTCTTTTTCTTTGACTTCTTCTTCTTCTTCTTCTTCTTCTTCATAGTCATCAAATTGACTCATGAATGATTCTCCAATTTCTTTCAATCTTTTTTGTATTTCTTCCTGTTGTTCATCCATTTTAAATTGGAAACGTCTGTGTAATTGGTTGGATAAATCAATTGATTTTAAAGCACAAAAATATTTTTCAGGAATTCATTATCTTACATTATGTTTCAGTACAGGTCTGTGAATTATGAGTATCATCAGTAATTCCAAATTTAAAATTTTTTCATTTTCACAAAAATTTATTTTTTCAAAAAAATGTTGTGGGATCATTATGGAGACCAAACATCTCTCAAATAACGACTTTGTTCTGTTAATAAATTCAAGAAATCATTTGCTTTCTTTTCATCCATTTTTCCTTTTTCCATAAAAATTTTGATCAAAGTTGATTCTACATCTTTTGCCATATATTTCGCATCACCACAAATGTAAAGATAACCTCCATCTTGGGAAAGAACATTCCAAATGACATCAGCATCTTCAGCGATATGATGTTGAACGTAAACTTTTTTCTCTTGATCTCTTGAAAACGCAATTCTTAAACCAGTAATATTTCCTTCTTTTTCAGCTTTTGTTAATTCATCTTGGTAAATAAAATCTTCATCTTTTTTTCTACATCCAAAATATAAGTAACATTTACCAACATCTTTTCCTTTTGAGATTAATCCTTGTCTCTGATGAACAAATCCTCTGAATGGTGCTAAACCTGTACCAGGTCCAATTAAAATAACTGGTTTGTATGAGTTTTCTGGTAAATGAAAATTAGATTGTCTAACATAAATGAATGCTGAATTTCCTTCTTCAATTTGTTTTAAAAAGTTTGAACAAATTCCATTTGTTTTCTTTCCTGATTTTCCTTCGTAAGAAACATGTGCAACAACAGCATGAATTGAATCAGGACTTGTTTGACTTGATGATGCAATTGAATAATATCTTGGTTGCAATTTTGGTAATAATTCTAAAAAGAAACCAAATGGAAGTTCTACACTTTTAAATTTCAATAAAACATCTAATGGGTCAAGATTATGATCTTTGATTGCTGAATTATATGCTTGTTTTCCTTCTTCTGTATTTGAACTTAAGATTTCTAACTCTTTTCTTTCTTCTTCATCTTTAGCATAAATTGATAATCCTTTGAGAAATTTTTTTCTGCAAGTTGAAGTCAAGTAAACATAATATGTTAAAGCAGTACGAACCGTACATTTCTTTGGAAAGATATGTGTTTTTTTGTCTTTTGAAACTAATGAAAAAACTGTTTCTAATTTATCTTCAACACCTAATCTTTTTGCATATGCTTCAACAATACTTTTTTCGTTTTCTGGAAAAACAGCTAAATGATCACCTGCTTCATATAACATATTTGAGCCTTTTATATCAAATTCAACATGAATTGTGCTTCTATTGTCTGTTGTTTTTAAAAGTTCTTTGTTGACTAAGATTTTTGATCTTAAAGGTGTTTTTCCATCATAAAATGATCTTCTTGGATTGTCAAATGGTACTTTTTGTCTATCATTTGCAGGGCCATCAACATATTTCATGATACATTTACTTTCACTGTTTCAAAAAGTTAATTTGTTGTTTTATTGGTTCTTACACTTTTTCTTCTGAGATTTCTGTTCCAAATTCTTGACTTAAAACAGGTAAACATTGAGATTTCCAGTCTTCAAAATCTTCTTCCAATGTTCCATCAGCATCACCTTCTCCAGCAGCAAAAATTCTTGTACCACCTAATTCTTCCATTCTTTTGTCAAATAATCTCGCAACAGCTTGGTAAATTTTATATTGTTTATTTCCAAGACCAAAGACACAAAATTTGACTCCATTGAACATGTCTTTTTCTCTGTCTGTTGAACCAATCCAATCAAAAAAGTCTCTTGCGTTATCAGTTGGTTCTCCTTCACCATATGTAGCAACAATAAACATAACTAAAGTTTCTTCAGCTAATTCTTCCTATAAAAAATGAAAATTAGTCATTGTTTTTTTGTGTTAAATTACTGGTTCAAAGTCTACAAGGTCCACAACTCTTGGTTTGAAACCAAATCTTTTACTCTCTTGGGCAATTGTTCCAGCATATTCTTCAGCTGTCCCAGTTTGTGATCCAAATAATATCAATAGTTTAGGTTTGTTGGAGGAATCTTCTTCATCCTCAGAATCATTTTGTACAATGCTCTCTCCAGATTCACTTTCCGAAGCAAAGAAGAAGTAGTATATAACTGCAACACCAACCACACCAGTGAGTATGTAATAGAGGTTCGCTGTGATGACTTCCAACATTTTACAATAACCTTCAATTTTAAAATTCTCCGACCAATCACAATATTTTTCCCGATTTAAAGATGTTGGAAAATCGGAAAATTTTTGGAATTGTTTTAAAATTTGCAAGAAATGAAGATTTCTTTTGAAAAATGATAAGAACTTTAAAAATAGAATACTGCGTGTAACTTTTTTATTGGTCAGGAGAAATTGCAGCATTTTTCTGTTCAAATGTCAAAAATATTTCCAACAGTTTATCCGATAAACCAGTGAAACAAATTCTAATGTTTCTCATAAAATATTTACAGTTCAAATTTCGATTTTATAAATGAAATTTTTATTTTAATTACTCTTTAAGTTACCAATATGAAAAAGAGAAATTGTTTCCATTGAGATAGCCATAATTTGTTTTTCCGTTTGAAGAAACATAAAAGAATTCTGCTGCTTTTCTGGATGGTTGATAAATAGCATCGAGAGTTGAAATACAATCAACTTGATGCGCAATTGAACTCCAAGCTGAATTTTGGACAAAGTAATGTTGAATTCCACCTTTTGTGACATAGAGAAGTTCTGAATGTTGTGTAGCATCATTGAAAATCACAGCAATATCACCAATTACTTCAGGTTGAAATAAATTTTTTGAGCATTTCCACATTTGATCAACATAATAGTAAACGACGTCTCCTTTTGAAGCATAAAAGATTGCTGTGTGGTTTCTTTGTTTTTCAAAAACAATTGAAATAGCACCAGTACAAGGTTCAACAAAAGTTGTTGCATCTTTTGTCCATTGTTGACCGTTGAAATAGTTGTATTGAATTTGTCCATAACTTTCATAAACAAAAGCAGATGAATTTCTTTGTGGTTCATAAACAGCTGAAAGATCTCCAGTGCAAGGTGCGTCACCAAAACACCAATATTGCCAAGCACCATTTTCGACATAGAAATAATGGATTTTTGCATCTTCACCTACAAAAAAGCAAGCTGAATGAGTTCTATGAGTTTCAAAGACAGTGCAGATTCTACCACCAACTTTTCCTCCTTTTTGATAACAATCAGAAGTTGCCCATGCTGAACCGTTGAAATAAGTGTATTTGAGATAACCATCTTGTCCTTTGTAAAAGAAAGCTGCATGACTTCTTTGTGGTTCATAAACTGATGAAACATCACCATAAATGTTTTTTGCCAAGATTTCTTCAGCCCAAGCGCCATTGTCGACGTATTTATGGCACAAGTTTCCTTGGTGAGAGTAATACATTCCAGCATGACTTCTTTGAGCTTCCCAAACGAGAGAAACAGCACCATTTCCGATCAAGTTGGAAACTAATTGTGCACTTGTTCTGAAAAATGTTAAAAAGTCATAAATGTTACGGTTGGTTGTATCCATATTGTTGTTGTTGAATATTTCCTGAGTATGAGTTGAAACCTGACATGTTGTTGTTTGTGTTGTTTTACTGACGAAAGGATGTGGAGCAAGATGATTTGTTGATAATTTTAGAAGGGTTTAAATAACTTTCCCAAATTTTTTGATTGGACAAAAAAAAGAAAAGAAAATCCAAAAATCAACGGCTAAATTGTCACGTTTTTGTTTTTTTACAATATTTTCACACAAGATTTTGCAATATTTTTATGAAAAAAAGCTGACCTGTGATTGGTTACCAAAGTAAAAACAGAAATGAAGTTGAGAATAAGAGTTTTGAATTTGTACAAAGATATGCTCCACACTGCAAAGAGTTATCCAGGTAAAAGTTATGAAGAAGTGAGGACATCAATTTACAATGCTTTTTCAAAAAATAAAACTTTGTCCACAACCATAGAGATTGAAGAAGGAATAAAAAAAGGTGAATTTATTATCAAAGAAATTGAAACACTTGTATATCTAAAAAAATACAGAGCAATGAAGAAAAGGTATTATGATGAAAATTAAAACAAAAAAATTGATCATTATTGGATTATCACAAGGATCGTCAAAACTTTAATGCTAAAATTGATTTATAAATTCTCAATTTTCTTTTTTTTTTTTAGCCCAATCAAAAAATGTCTTCACCATCAAAAGCATCTCAACAAACTTTTGAATGGAACAATGGTATCACATCATTTGGGAAGAATACAAATCAATCTTCTGCAATGTCAACATCAACTCATTTCTTAGCAAGAGGTACAAAATCAGGAACTGTTTATATATATGATCGTTCAAACTTTGCTCAAAAACTTTTGATATCATCCACAGAATTTGATAAAGAATATCCTTATCCTATAGTTCATATATCCATCAGTTTTAATGAACAATATATCGGAGTTACAACAGGAAATAATTCCGTTTATATTTTTGAACTGCTAACAAACAATTTGACGTTATTCGCGAAGCAAGTGTCAAAACATCAACAACATCAACATAATATTACATCAGTAACTTGGACTTTGGACTCTCAAAAATTCATAACAGGAGATATTGAAGGTTTTAGTCTTGAGTTAATTGCGAAACCTGGATTTCTTCAACAGGCAACAAATAAGTATGTCAAAGAAAAATGTGAAATTGTTCAGTTATATGCTTCAAAAGATGCTATGGTTATGTCAAGTTTACAAAGATCAATTTTGATTTCGACTGTTCAAAACAAGTTACAATTACAAGTTGTTGGTACAAAACCAAGAGATGGAAAATATGGTGCTTGTTTTCATTTTACTCCGACAAGAGGAGAAAAATTGACAGAAGGACAAAAATACACGGTCACAGTAAACACAAAAATTGATTATTTAATTTTTTAGGAATACCTTTTTTCTGCAAGACCAGGTAGAAGATTATGGTGTTGTGACAAAAAAACAGGAAAAGTATTGTCAACATTAAGCTTTCCAAAAATTGAAAATGTAAAGTTGAATTTTCAAAATATTTTTCCATTTGGACCTTATATTTTAAGTTGGAGTGAAGATTTGATAGCTGTTTTAGATGTCCAAAAGTTACTTGTTTTAGATTATAATTCAAGTTTAAAACCTATAATTTCAGTTTCAATATTTAGAAATGTTTGTTATGTTCTTCATGGTGAAGAAGTAACTCTTTCAAAGTTGTATTGGGATGACACAGAATTTAAAAAAGAATTAGCTTTTAGAAATGGAGGAAATACTCAAGAAATTGAACAAAAAAAAGAAATGGTTGCTGTTGCGACAAAAATTGAAGAAAAAAAGGAAATCGAAAAGACTGAAGAATCAAAACCTACATCTCAAATAACTGTTATTGAGAAGACTGAAACTCTGGTCGAAATTAAACCAGTAACCCTTCAAGAAGAAAAAATAGTTAAAACTGAAGTAGAAAATGAAGAAACGAAGGAGAATGTAAAACTGGACTCAGAAATAAAAACTATTGAGGAACCAAAAGAATTACACGAAGAAATTATTGCACGACCAATGTTGGAAGAAAAAATAGAGCCACAAAAAGAAATTGAAATTCAAAAATTGATTGAACCTGAAATTGAAACAAAATTAGAAGAAAAAAAAGAAGAGAATAAGGTGGAAGTTATAAAAGTTAAAGAAACTGAAATTACTCCAGAAATTGAAACAAAACATGAAAATGAAGTGATAGAAGTCACAAAAAAAAGAAAAAAGAAAAAAAAAGCAATTGTGAGAGAAATTACTATTATGGACAAAAAATCAGACTCAAATAATTCAACTCCTTTTGAAAATAGTAACTTAGATCTTTCACAAGCTATTCAGGCATTAGCATCAAATGAATCAAAAGAAACTAAAATTGATATTGAAAGATCAACAAGTTTAGATGCTATTGACAATTCAGAAGAAGTGGAAAGAATTAAATCAATTGACTTGATTTCACATGATGAGTCTGTGAATAAGAATAATTCACTAGCTGATTCTGAAATCATTTCTCTAACAAAATCAAAGAAAAAATCAAAAAGTTCTTCTGATCTAGTTGGAGAAAAAAAGAAAAAGAAAAAAGTTGTTAAAAAGAAAGCAATAATTGTTGAAACACCTTCTTCTTTACAATTATCAAAAAATGAATCATCTATTTCAATATCTCCTTCTATTGAAGTTCAATCAGATTCATCTTCAAATCCAACAACACCAGCTTCAGAATTAGTTTCTAAATCATCATTAAAAGAAAATTTGATAAAATCACCAAGAGAAATGACACAAAATATTCTTGAAAATATACAATCAAATTTAGATACAATCATGAAAAAGAATGATTCAAAAACCAATCAACCACTATCAACAAAAGTTGAAACCAAAGAAGAAATTAAAAAAGAAGAAGATATTGAAGTAATTAAACCAAAGCCTCAAGAAATTAAAAAAACTGAAGAAGAATTTCAAGAAGAAGAATTTGAAAAATTAATGAATGATGAGAAGTACAAAGAATTCAAAGAGTTATTAAAGAAATTATCAATTTTAAATGAACAAATTAATGAATATGAAAAAACAAAAGATTTAATCTTCTGCCCAGATTTGATTAAAAATTTAAAAGATTACATTGAATCATTGAAAGAGTTAATTAACTTAGAAAAAGTTCCAATAATTTTAAACAAAGAAAATGAAAAATTAAATCAAAATATTACTAATTTTTGGTTTAAATGGAATTTAAATGAAAAATCAATCAAAGAAGATGAAATATGTAATTCCATTGAAAAATTGAAATTATTTTTAAATTTTGAGTTTTTATTCATTTTGTTTAATAAATATGAATTAAATGATGCAATTGAGAAAATATTTGAAATTCAAAAAAGACATTTCGAAACTAAAATTATTATTGATAAAATTAATTTTTTCTTTTTAGATGGAAATTATAAAGAAGGTATAAATGAAATTAATGAATTCATTTTACAAAAACCTTCTTTAGCTTTGAGATTTTTCAAAGAAATTATGAATTTTGATTTTAAAACATCTATTCATTTTGCAATTTATAATTATCCAAATATTAAATATTGGAATTTAAAAAAATATTTAAAAGAAAATTCAAATGAAATGAATTTTTATATGAAAACACTTTTTGAAACAAGAGTTGAAGTTTTAAATGATTATCAATTTTTATTGAAATTTATTGAAATTTTAATGATTGAATTACAAGAAATTGAAGAAAAAGAAAATCAAATTTCTTTTATTTTTTATTTAATTTCTTTGATTTCAAATGATAAAGAAAGTTTAAAAAAATTAAAAGAAATTTTTTTGAAATTTAATTTTTATGATGGTATTTTAAAAATTTTTACAACTGAAGAAATGATTGATTATTTAATTCAAAAAGATGATTTAAATTTACTATCTAATTTTATGAATGATAAATCGAGTAATTTCTGGAATAAATTATTCAAGAAAATAAATGAACAAAAAGAAGATGAAAAGAAAATTACAAAACAATCTTTGATTATTTTAATGTGTAATCATTTAAATTCAAAAGAAATTTTATCAACTTTAGAAAGTTCATCTGAATACTGTAAAAATCTTAATCCAATCATATTCAAGAAAATTTGTGAACTTGCAAAAATTGAAAAAGAACAACAAAGTTTGAAATATGAAATGTCACAAATTATAGACACTTATTTATGGTCAGAAAAAGAAAATAAAATAGCTCCACAAATTAGAGGTATTTTAAATTCTGAAAATGAAAATATGTTAAATCAATTTGAATTGAATGAAACAACATTGAAATCAGTTGATATTTTACAATTCATTGAAGATTCTGGAATTCATTGGGGATTGACAATACATTCTGATGATCAATGTCAAGTTTGTAAATTACCAATTGCCAATAACAAAATCTTATCCTTCAAATGTGGTCATTCATTTCATTCAAAATGTGTACCTTATGAAGCTTGTCCAACTTGTTATCAATCAAATTTTGGAGATTCATTTTTAGATTAAAAAATTTATCTTTAGAAGATTTTATTGTTTTGGTTTGTCTGGTTGTTGATCTGGATGTGCATCTTTAAAATATTGAAGTGATTCACATTGTTCAACAATTGAGTTAATTTTTGGAAATTGTTTCATATCAACACCAAATCTATTTGCATTATAAACTTGTGGAATTAAACAAATATCAGCCATAGTAACTTCATCACCAACACAAAATTTACCACATGTTGATTTAATTCTTTTTTCAAATGCTTTTAAAGCTTCTTCAATCCAATATTTACCCCTTTTTGAAAAATTGTAAACAGAAAACTCCTTACCATGACATTTTATGTTCTTCTCCAAAATCTTTTGAAATTTTTTGTAAAACTTTTAAATTTTGAATTGGTTGACAATCAGAAACAATAATTTGACTTAATTCTCTGACAACAGCTCTTTTCAAAGAATCTTTTGGTAAAACTTTTGTTCCTTCAAAAGTTTCTTCAAGAAATTCAATAATTGCAATTGACTTTTTAAATTAAAAAGAATATGATTTCTTTACTTCAGAAATATAATTTGAACCATATTTTAAAGTTGGAATTTTTCCGTTTGGATTATTTGTCAAGAATTCTTCACTTTTTTGTTCTCCTTTAAGAAGATTTACTTCTTTGTAGTCATATTTGATTCCTTTTAAGTTTAAAACAATTCTAACTCTCCATGAAGATGATGATCTCCAATAAGAAAATAAAGCAACTTCTTGGGTGTTTGAGCTCATAAAAGATGATGATTGGATAATTTTTATTTCTCCTTTTTATCGATGGTTCCATTCATAACTGAAATTAAATTTTCTTTCCATTCAATTCTTTCTTCATTCGAACTTGCTTGAAAGATATAATCAACATTATGAGAAAAAATTGAGAAACAAAAAACGTGATCTTTTTTATCTGCAACATCATCTATTACAGCACCTTCAAGAGTAAAACTAGTAATCTGTTTCTTTCCATTTTTAAAATCTTCTTTTGAATGAAATATCATCACTTTATCTACTCTCAAAACTAAATAACAAGAAGACCATTTTTTTGTAAAGATATTTTTATGTTTCAGTGCACCTCGTTTGATTGCTTTTTTTGAAACTTTTTCTTTTGCAAAACCAACTGATATTCCAACTTGTTTTGTCTTTTTCTTTTCATCTATAATTTCATCATAAGATTCATCAAAAACGAATAATATCTCTTCTGATGGATTAGATCCAAAGAATTTGATATCATATGCTTTTTCAATACCATTTTGAAAAATATCTTCATAAAAACGAATCATTATTAAAATAAATTGAAATGAATGATGAACATTTTGTTTTGGATGAAATAGTAATTTACCAAATAATTTTGATAATTGAATCGAACTTGATTCATTTTTTGAACCATTTTTTACAATTAAATATAATAATTCAATTGTTTTTTTTAACACAACTCCGTTTACAGTTGGTATTTTTTCATTGATTTTTCTTATTTTCATAACAACTTGTTCAATATTACTTTCTGACCAATAAATTTTATCTTTGGAATAAATTTGTGAAAATTCATTATGTAGATCTTTTGGTATTACTGGATATTTTAAATCTTTCAAAAATTGTACAAAGGTGAATCCAATTTGATGTATTTTGTATTTATCTAATTTGATTTTTCGATTTTCAAGTCCTGCAATGATGGATGATATTTTTGACATATCTTTCTCTTTCATTTCTTTTTCAAAAAGTTGTGGTTCGTATAATCCTTTTTTTATTATTTGAGAAACAAGAACATCAAAAATGAAAGGTACTTCACCTGTAGAGTGACTTTGAATATTTTTTTTTGTTTTTTTTTACCTGGTTCAGTGTCTTTTTTCATGAGGTTTGATAGAGATGATGCTGTGAAGTTTGTACTGAACTCTGATGCTTCCTCTTCAACTCCGCCCATTACATAATCATCAAATGCTTCATCTACGCTTCCTATAGGATCTCTTGATGTACTTCGAAATGAAGGACTTGAATTTGGACTGTTTTTGATTTTTGTTTGAAGCAATGACCAACCGGAAAGTTTTGACATTAGTTTCTTGGTTGGTAAAAAAAAATTATCCAATCGCCTGCCTCCACATCAAATTTATACATTAAAAGTTGATACAATTATTTCAAATTTAACAATTTTTCCTGAAATTTTTGAAAGATAGATTTTCATTGGTCTTTATTTTCCGGTTTAAGATGGAGTGTTTAAAAATTTGTGTGGGTAATTTTTTTTGACTAATTATCAGCTTTTGGTGGATGTAGTCGCTCTGGAAAATCCACATTGGCAAGGATGATGTTTGAACATCTTCAAAAAACATATCCTTCAATTTCCACAAAATTAATTAAACAAGGTAAAGGAACAATATGGATAAATTGACACCTTTGCAGATAGTTATAATAACAAAGAAGAAATTATACCAAAAATATATGACGAAGAATTAAAAACTGAAGTGATAGGTAAGAACAAGAAAAAATTGAATTTTCAACAATAGACTGGGAAATACCTGAATCAATAAATTTTGACAAAGTAAATTTTTTATATATAATTGATAATAGTTTTTAAATGATATTCAAGAATCAAAAAAAAATCATCAAATAACGTTGGTAGAAGGTTTTTTAGTTTTCAATAAAGAAACAATTAACAAAGAATTTGATAAATTTGTATTTGTCACTGTATCACACGTAAAATAATAAAAATAATAACTTATTACTAATAGGAAAATTTCTTAAAAAGAAGATTAGACCCAAACAGTGAGTGGCCAGTAATATCAAAATGGTATGTAAATTATGTATGGAAAGCTTATCAAACACTTGGAAAAGAACCAAATAATGTTGATGTGCTGAAAATTAATGGAAATTATTTATTTGATATCCCAACAATTTTTGATGAAATATTTAAAAATTTCACACTTGAATCATCAAAATGATTTGGAATTTATAAATTTTTTATTATTGAAGAAAAATCAATAAATTGTTTAAAATGTGAGGTTACATTTTCAATATTCTCTAAATCTTCATCAGTTACTTTCATTTTTTTTTTTGAAACTCTAACACATCCATCAATGATATCCTCATCTTTCATTTTTGAATTTCGTGGTACAAATCCAAAAACATCTATTTTTCTTTCATCTTTATCAAAATACATTGAAATATATTTTTTACTCCTTTCGAAATGCTCTTCTGAAATTTTGTTACAAAATACTCCATGTATTTTAACATTAAATGAGTCAAAAAAAGAAAAGTTTTGATTGAAATTATCTATAGTATTTCCCAAACTACCATCTTTCATCAAACAAACCAACAAAACAGGACAATTCAATACTTGAGCAACATGACCATTTGACAATCCACATATCGATCCAACTGAAGGATAACTACAAAATTAGTGGATATATATATTTACCCAACACCATCTACAATCACATACTTTCTATTTTTTTTTAATTCTTCAACTTTATTGACGATATCTTGGAGTAGTTTTTTTGTGTCTTGTTTTCCTTCAACACATTCAGCTGTGAAACCTGGATAAAATACCACTGGTCCTATTCCAACATATTCTACACCTCTTGATTCACATAATTTCCAAACATCTGTTGGTGTAACGCATTGAGTACAAGGTTTTATATAAGCAATATCTTTTGAATCAATGTTCATGTCATTTAACAAATAATGAACAATAGAAAGTGAAAATGTTGATTTTCCACAATTTCTGACACTTCCTGATACAAACAATACCTTTGCCATTTCGGAAGAAAAAAAAATATGATTGGACCAAACAATAAACAATATAAAATTATAACATAAAATTTTTAGTTATAATGATTGATTTTAACTTTGACATTTACGTTTTTTAATTTTAATTCTTTAACAATTTCAATATTTCTTTCTTTTGCTTCCATTTCTACTCTAATTACTGTACCTGATACATGCAGTACATCTACAGTACATTCATTATCATTTATCATTTTTATTTCTGAAATCATTTTGACGAACATGTCTTGGAGTGGAAATGGAATTTTTATAATAGCGACTCTAGTTGAAGGATTATAATATTTTACTTTTAATATTTAATATGTAATATCTATTCAAACCTCTTAATTCATTTTCAAATAATGTTGAACCAACCAAACCCCAACACTCCAAAATTAATTCATCTAGTGCTTTTTTCAAGTTCTCTGACGTTATTTTTGATTTTCTATGAGTTTCAATTTCTAATAATACATATCTCTTTTTTATTCTTTTTCTATCAACATGAGGTTTTTTTCGTTTTGGATTTATCATCAAAAATAATTGGTCAAATTAAAAAAAAAATAAAAATTTTAATTGATTTAATTGATTTCAAGGAATAAAACTTTTTCGCTTAAACTTGAAAGAGTATCAAGACTTGATTGTAATGATAATTTTTTCTTTGAATCAATCGCTTTTGGTTCTAAATATGTATTATCAAAATTCCAATTTAATTTTCCAGCAATTACTTTTGCTTCGTCAACTGAAACACCAATGAAATCAGAAAAATCATTTAAAGTAATATTTGAATATCCTTTTGATACTAAGTGAAGCATTCTATTACTATAAGCGTCTATTTTCAATTTTCAATTTATTTTTTTTAAATACCTCTAAGAGCATTTACAACAGGTTGAAGATCATTTGGCCAATCTCCAGAAAGAGATTTATAAACACCTGTTACATCCCTTTGCCACATTAATTTTCCAACATTCCAAGTTTCACCCAATTCTTTGGAAAATATTTTTTTTGTTGAAACTGGAATTCTCTTCCACAAAAATCTTGCGTTGTCTCTAATAAAATAAAAAATTAATTTTTAATTTTTTTTACAAGTCATTTTGAATAAAATATGTGAAGAGATAAAGGCTATAATATAATTGAGTTCCTTTCCAGTTTGAGTCAACAGAGTTCTTTGAATTTAGAACAAAAATAAATAAAGTACTTCAAATTCAATATCCTCACATTGTTGTAAAATATGTTCCCAGTTAGCTGATTTAATAGCTTCTCTGAGTACTGTATCAAGGTCAGTTTTGTTTGAAGACATTATTGTATGGTTTAATTGGATAAAAAATATTTATTTTTAGAATTCTTGTTTTATCAATGAAATAGAATGAATTGGTTTTTAGAAGGATTTGGGTATCTTTGTTGCGGAACGGAAAAATAATTTTTGATTCGTCCAACACTTCATTTTTTTGACGTTAAGAACAGGATAAAATTTGATTGGTCCTTTGGTGCTGTTATTCGATTCTAATTCATGAGTTTTTCTTCCGTCAAGGAGTATGTCGAAAAATTAGGAGGGCATAAAGTTATTACCAAGATCCTCATTGCTAATAATGGTATTGCTGCGGTTAAAGGAATTCGTTCCATGAGACAATGGGCTTACTCAACTTTTCACAAAATTGATGCTTTACAATTTGTTGTCATGGCAACACCAGAAGATATAAAAGCAAATGCTGAATATATTAGATTAGCTGATGAACTTATTGAAGTACCAGGTGGTGGTACACTCAACAACTATTCAAATGTTAAATTAATTGTTGATTTAGCAGAAAGAGTAGGAGCTGATGCTGTATGGGCTGGTTGGGGTCATGCTTCTGAAAATCCACTTTTACCAGATACATTAAAAAAAACTGAAGGTAAAATTGTATTCATTGGACCAGATGGTTGGTCTATGCAAATTCTTGGTGATAAAGTTTCATCAAGTATTGTTTCAGAAACTTTTGGAGTACCAACTTTACCATGGAGGTATTTTTTTTTTTAGAAAAACTAATTTCTTCTTTTAGTGGAAGTGGTGTCAAATGCGGAAAGAATTTAGATATTTCTGATGAGTTATATAATGAAGCGTGTGTTAAAGATGAAGAAGAAGCTTTAAAAAAAGCAGAAATGGTTGGTTATCCAATGATGATAAAAGCTTCAGCAGGAGGTGGTGGAAAAGGAATTCGTAAAGTTTCAAACACTGAAGAATTAAAAGTAAAATACAAAGTTTTATTTTTTAACTTTTTTAGTTGGGTTATGCTCAAGTTAAACAAGAAGTTCCTGGTTCACCAATTTTTTTAATGAAATTAGGTTCAAATGCAAGACATCTTGAAGTTCAATTATTAGCTGATGAATATGGTGAAGCAATTGCTTTATATTCACGTGATTGTTCTGTTCAAAGAAGACATCAAAAAATTATTGAAGAAGGACCAATTTGTGCAGTTCCAAGAGAAACTGTTGAAGAAATGGAAAATAATGCTGTTGTTCTTGCAAAAGCTGTTGGATATAAAAATTTAGGAACTGTTGAATATTTATATACAGAAGGAAAATATTACTTTTTAGAACTTAATCCAAGACTTCAAGTTGAACATCCAGTTACAGAATGGATTTGTGATGTAAACATTCCTTGTTGTCAATTACAAGTTGCTATGGGTATTCCTTTAGGAAAAATTCCAGATGTTCGTATGTTTCATAATTTAAAACCTTATTCTGATGATAAACTTGATTTTTCAACAACAAAAAGAAGAGAACCAACTGGTCATGTAATGGCTGTAAGAATTACTGCTGAAAATCCAGATGAAGGATTTCAACCAACTTCAGGATCAGTTCAAGAACTTCATTTTAGAGATACAACTGATTTATGGGGTTATTTCTCAATTAGATCACAATCTGGTGTTCATAATTTTTCAGATTCTCAATTTGGTCATATTTTTGCTCATGGAAAAAATAGAGAAGAAGCAAGAAAAAAAATGGTTGTTGGACTTTCAGAAGTTTCAATTAGAGGTGATATTAGAAATACTGTTCAATTTATCAATTCACTCATTCAAAGAGAAGATTTTATTAATAATGAAATTACAACTTCATACCTTGATGAACTTTTAAGTCAAAAAGTATTTACAGCTAAAAAACCAGATAGATTTCTTGCAATTTTATGTGGTGCTTCACATTATGTTCATGGAAAATCAAAATCAAATGAAGAACAATTTTTGAAATTCATTGAAAGAGGACAACAACCACCAAGTGAACTTTTAAAAGTTCAATTTACTTTTGAATTAATTTATGAAAATGAAAAATATTGCATTAAAGGAACATGCAGTGGAAAAAATAAATTTACATTTGCAATGAATGGTTCTTATAGAGAAACTGAAGTCAAACAAATGAGAGATGATGGTTTATTAGTTGTAGTTGATGGAAAATCATATGTTACATATTCAACTGAAGGAACAGAAGGATTACGTCTTTTAATTAATGGAACAAGTTGTTTATTTACAAAAGAATTTGATCCTTCAACTATTAGAGCAAATACATCTGGTAAAATAGTTAGATATTTAGTTGAAGATGGTTCAAGAATTGTTGCTAAACAACCAATCATGGAACTTGAAATGATGAAAATGATTGTCACTTTAAAAGCATCATTAAGTGGTGTAATTAAGTTTCAAATTGTACCTGGAGCAGCTATTAAACCAGGTGATATTTTAGCACATTTAGATTTAGATGATCCAAGTCAAGTTAAAAGAGCTGAAATTTATGAAGGAAAATTCCCAGAAATATCATCAAAATTGAATTTAAAATCACATCAATTATTACAAAAATCAATTGAAGAAGTTAGAACTTTATTAGCTGGATATGATTATCCTGATAATTTGTATGAAAAAAAAATTCAAGAATCAGTTCAATCATTAAAAAAAATACTTGAAAAAGATGTTTTAATTTCTGAATTTTTAGAAAAGATTGGACCATTTTTAGTTCAAGTACCTTCACAAATATCACATAAAGTTCAAGATATTCTTCATTCAAAAAAATATGATAATGTTGCAGATATGATTAATGAAGGACTTATTAAATTATTTGATCAACATTTAACAACATTATCTGAAACAAAAAAGAATGAATTTATTGTTTTTAGAGAATCATTAAAAGATATTTTTGAAATATATAATGGTGGAGCAAGAAAATATGCATTAGAATTATTATCATCATTTGCAGAACAATATCTTTGGGCAGAAAACTTTTATACATCAAATAAACAAGAAGAATCAGTTTATTTAACATTAAGAGATGAATTTAAATCAAGTGATTTATTAAAAGCATTTGAAGTTACTTTATCACATGAAAGACTTCAAAAAAGAAATAAAATTATGATTGAAATTTTACAAGAAGTTGAATCATTCAATTTAGTTGAAAATTTTATGAAATATTTAGAACAATTTTCAAATTTACAACAAAAATCATATTCTTCAGTTGCATTAATTTCAAAACATATGATAATGAGATCACAATTACCATCATTTCAAAGAATGAGAAATGAAATGGAAGTTATTTTTAAAAAAGCATCAGAAGATGAAAAGAATAGAGATTCAATCTTAAAAGAAGTTATTGATAAAGCTAATTTCGGATTTGATATTTTAATGACATTTTTTAGTCATGAAGATGTTAAAATTAGAGAAATTGCAAATGAAGTTTATGTTAGAAAAGCATATTTACCATTTGAAAATAAATTATTTAAATATCAAGAAGAAGATAAATACAAATCAATTTTATGGAAATTTATTCAAACAAGAGAATCAGTTGAACAAGAAGTAAATTTAAAAGAAGGTATTGTTGGATCTGCATCAACAGATAATTTATCTGATTTACCTCATGGTGGTGAAACAGAAGATTATACAGGATTTGGTTGTATGATTCATTTTGATCAACTTCAAGATTTACAAGTTTATTTACCAAATGCATTGAAACTTTTTGATTCTTCTGAAAATGATTCAGAATCAATTAATATCTTAAATTTAGTTATTAAATGGAGAGAAACTGATATTCCTTCTGATGATTGGTTTATTCAAACTTTTTCAAAAATCTTTAATACTTATATGAAAATTATTGAACCATATGATATTAGAAGAATTACATGTGTTATTGATTTTAAAGAAAAATTACCATTTTATTATACATTTAGACAAAGATCAAAATATCAAGAAGATCCAATGTATAGACATATTGAACCAACTTTAGCATTTCAATTATTACTTAGAAAAATGTCAAATTATAATATTACACCATTTTCAGTTGCAACACCTTCAGTACATATTTATTATGCGACACCAAAACAACCTGATTCTTCACGTTATTCTGTTTTAAATAATAGATTTTTCGTTAGAACTTTAATTTTAAAGGGTGATATTTTCACATCAGAAAATTCAGATGAAGCTCAAATTGCTGAATTAGAAAGATATTTAATTGATTCAATGAATGGTTTAGCACTTGCAATGTCTGATTCAAAATTCAAACAATCATATGCGAATCATATTTATATTCATGTTATTCCAGAATTAATTTATAAACCTGATAATATTCAAGGTATTTTTGATAGACTTCAAGTTGATCATGCAGAAAGATTAAAAGAATTAAGAGTTTCTCAAATTGAAGCAAAATGTAAAATTAAAGTTTCAAAAAATGAAAAACCTATTAATTTAAGATTTGTTATGACAAATACAACTGGTTATAAATTATTAGTTGAATTTTATCAAGAATCTGTTAATACAGTTACAGGTAAATCAATTTATTCAGGATTAGTTTCACCATATGGACCTTTACATGGTACTGATTTAAATGCACCACATCCATTACTTTCACAAGCTGAATTAAAAAGAGAAATATCACATAATTATGAAACATCTTATGTTTATGATTATCCAACTTTATTTGAATTAACTTTAAAATATTTATGGAAAGTTTTTGCAAAATCACAAAAAATTGATAATGTAAAATCAATTTTACCAAAAGATTTAGTTTCATATGTTGAATTATGTTTAAATGGAAAAGATGAATTAGAACCAGTTGAACAATCACATATTGGAAAAAATAAATATGGTATGATTGTTTGGAAAATAACATTAAAAACACCTGAATATCCAAATGGTAGAGATATTATTGTTATTGCAAATGATATTACTTATCAATCAGGTTCATTTGGTGTTTTAGAAGATAAAATCTTTTATAAAGCATCAGAATTAGCAAGAAAAGAAAAAATACCAAGAGTATTCATTAATGCAAATTCAGGTGCTAGAATTGGTTTAGCAAAAGAAATTCAAAAATCATTTAAAGTTGCTTGGATTAATCCAGAAGATCCTTCAAAAGGACAAAAATATTTATATTTAACTGAAAAAGATTATTCAAGATTACATAAATCTGTCAATGCTGAATTAATTGAAGATCAAAATGAAAAAAGATGGAAAATTATTGATATCATTGGTGAAGAAGATGGTATTGGTGTTGAAAATTTAAAAGGTTCTGGTTTAATTGCAGGTGAAACATCAAGAGCATATAAAGAAATCTTTACCATTAATTATGTTGCAAGTAGAACAGTTGGTATTGGTGCATATCTTGTTCGTTTAGGTCATAGAGTTATTCAACATAAAAATGTTCCAATTTTATTAACAGGTGCAGGTGCTTTAAATAAAGTACTTGGTTCAGATGTTTATACTTCAAATAGACAATTAGGTGGAATTCAAATTATGCATAACAATGGTGTTTCTCATTTAGTAGTTCAAGATGATTTTAAAGGAATTGTTTCAATTTTAAGATGGTTAAGTTTTGTTCCAAGATTTACTGGAAGTCCTTTACCAATCATTTCATCAGCTGATCCAATTGATAGAGAAATTGAATTTATGCCACAAAAAGATCAACCATATGATCCAAGATATTTATTAGCAGGAGTTCAACAAAATTCAAATCAATGGATGAGTGGATTCTTTGATAAAGATTCATTTATTGAAACATTATCAGGATGGGCAAAGAATGTTATTTGTGGAAGAGGTAGATTAGGTGGTATTCCAATGGGTGCAATTGCAGTTGAAACAAGAACAATGGAAATGGTAATTCCAGCAGATCCAGCTGATACAACATCACAAGAACAAATAATTCAAAAAGCAGGTCAAGTTTGGTATCCAGATTCAGCATATAAAACATCACAAGCAATTAAAGATTTCAATAATGGTGAAAGTTTACCTTTAATCATTTTTGCAAATTGGCGTGGATTTTCAGGAGGTCAAAGAGATATGTTTAATGAAATTTTAAAATTTGGATCATACATTGTTGATGAATTAAGAGAATATAAACAACCAGTATTTGTTTATTTAGCACCACATGGTGAATTAAGAGGAGGTGCTTGGGTTGTTGTTGATCCTTCAATTAATCCAGAAATGATGGAAATGTATGCAGATAAAACATCAACTGCAGGTATTTTAGAACCAAATGGTACTGTTGAAATTAAATTTAGAAAAGATGAATTGATTAATACAATTAAACGTTTAGATGATAAACATATTCAATTAACTCAAAAATTAAACTCAACTGAAGATCAAAAAGAAAAAGATGAAATTAAACAACAAATTCAATCACGCGAATTAAAATTATTACCAATTTATCAAAATATTGCTGAATCATTCGTTGTTTTACAAGATACACCTGGTAGAATGAAAGCAAAAGGTACTATTTCTGATGTCTTAGAATGGAAATTTGCAAGAACATTCTTCTATTGGAGATTGAAAAGAAAATTATTTGTACATGCTTTGATTAAAAAAATTGATCATGAAAAATTAGATTTTAATCAAAAAGAAGAATTAGTAAATGATTGGATTAAAAATATTTCAAAACAAGATGATCTTTTACAAAATGATAAAAATTTATGTGAATTCTTTGAAAAGAATGAAGAAGCTTTAAACAAAAAAATTGATGAATTTTCAAAGAAAGAAATTGAATCAAAAGTTGAAGAATTTTTATCAAATGATTTTGAATCATCAATGAATGGAATTTTAAGTTTCTTGAAAAAAGAAGGAAAAGAAGATTTATTAAAATTATTCAAAGAAAAATTATAAATATGAAATAAAATTCATTCTATTCACGCATCTCTCTTTTACAATATGACATAAACTATTCTTGACAAAGCATGATTAATAATCTTCCTGATTGGTCCATGCAAAAGTGCTAAGATGATAAAGAAATCTTTTATTTATCAATCATTGAAATTTACCATTGAATTTGATTTGAAATAAAAAATGAATCTTCTTTTTGAATAAATTTTTTGATTAATTCACAAGATTCAATTGCAACATTTTTTGATGTTGTCAAGGGAAATGCTACATACAATTCTTCATTGCCTGAAATTGAAACAAAAATTGATTCCTTTTCATTTGTTAAAAAAAATTGTTTGATATTTGAAGAAGTTAAATTTGGTTGTTTTAATAATTTATCTCTAATCAATTTATACAACCTAATTAATCTTTTCTTTTCATTTTTTGAATTATAAGGTGAGATAAAATTTGATGAAATAAATTGATCATTTAATTTATAAATAAATTGTCTAACTTCTGGTAATCCAATATCTTTTGGATTAATTCCTTCATATTCCATTCCATCTTTAATTTTTGAAAATAATTTTAATTGATTAAATTTTTCTTCTAAATTTGATTTAAAAGTTGAACATTCAAAAAAATTATTTTGACTTAAATTAATCAAAATTAAACAAATATCATTTTTTGGAAAATGAATATAAGCATATAAAAAACCTTCTGGTGAAAAACCAGGTAAACATAAAGGTGTCCATGTTTCACTTGTTCTAATTGATTTACTTGAATTAATAAAATTTAAAAGTAATAATAAATCCAAAGGTTGTAATGAATATTTTTTTAATCTACCTAAATGAACAATTTTATTATCAGCAATTAAAATTGAAAATAAAGTTTTATCAGGTACATTTTTAATTAATATATCACCAATTGAATTTCTAATCTGTTTTGTTAATTTTAAAGTTTTAAATGAATTAAATGTAAAAGACATATCACATGACATTGCATGTATTAAAGAATGTAAAACATTATCAGTTCCACCTAATAAATTTCTTAAATCAAATGATGATTTCTTTTTTAAATGATCAATTATTCTTTCAGTTAAAATGAATATAATTTGTGTATATAATAATTCAAGTTGATTTTTTAATTCATTTTCAGTTTCATTTGTACATGAAACACAAACAAAATAAACAGGTCCTTTTACAACAAATATTATTTTATGTTCACCTCCTGTATAAATAGTTCGAATAGAATCCCCATCATCTTCAATAAATGAAACAACTGCCATTAACATTCCCATTAAAGGTGATAAATCATCTTCTTTTCCATATCTTGAAAATATTGGTTTTCCAGCTTCTGTTAAAATAAAAATATGTTTTTTATGTTGTCTCCATGATAATGTTGATACATCTTCATTCATATATTTTAAATACTTTGGTTGTCCTTCAACTTCAAGAAATACTCTACTTAATTTTCTCATATTTTCATTTGTACTTAATTCTTTTTTAAATGTAATTGTTCTTTCAAGTCTTCTAGGTTTACTTTTTATTAATTCTTCAAAAGTTTCTAAAATATTTATATCTTGAAGAGCACTTGTTTCGAATAATTTTAATGAATTCTTTTCTGCAAATGATTTTGCTTTTTGTATTCCAACTTTTTTTTCTTTTGTTGTTTTGTCCATTTTATTGGCTACAAGAATGATAGAGCATTCAGGAAAGAATGAAGCAATTTCTGATAACCATCCAATAATACTTTTATAACTTTCAATATTAGATTGATCAAAACAAATTAAAATTCCTTTAGAATTTGAGAGTATCCTTTTTTAAAAAAAAATAAATTCTGTTTTTTTTTGAGTTACGATTCTGATATTTGTTTGATTTCATTTGAGTAATTTGTATCGTATATATGTAATTCATATTTTTTATTATTCATTTCATGTGTTTTTATTAGAAATTGAGAGTTTGAAGTTGTACTTTTTAGATATTCTTCAGTTGGAAATTTATTTTGAACAAATCTAGTTGTAATTGATGTTTTACCCACTTTTGAATCACCAACAACAATTACTTGACATTTAAAAAAAAAGAACGACTTACTCTTAAAAATTTCGTCCATCAAATAACCTACAGAAAAATATACCAATAAGAATCAAATTAAAAAAATTGTAAAAATTTTATTTTTTTTGATTGTTTTTCAAAAAATGATCAAAATATTCTTCAATAACTTTAACTGTCCAATTTGTTCCACAAGGAAATGTGCCTTCCAAAAATCCAAGATGACCACCATATTCAGTGATTCCCATGATAATATTCTTATTATCATGTTCTAAAGCTGATTCATCAACAAAAGGATCATCTCTTGCATTCAATGCTAAAATTGGAATTTGGATATCATTCAAATGAGTACATGATGAAGAATGATCATAATAATCATCAACTGACTTGTATCCATGTATTTTAGTAGTAAAAAGAATATCAAATTGTTTCAACGTTTTTGATTTTTTTATTGCATCCAAATCAATTTCGTCTTTTAGAACACTATTGGTCAAATATTAGAATGATAATATTTTGTACTCTATATTTTCGTAAACTATATTTCTTGCATCAGATGCAATGGTTTCACTGTAGAATTTTTTGGATAAGAATTTGCTCAACATTCCGTCTGCTTTTCTAAAATCAAATGGATTACTCACTGATACAGCAGCTGTTAATTGTGTATTCTTTTCTTCTCCCAAATATTTCAATAATAAATTAGCCCCCATTGAATATGCAGAACAGAAAACAAGTGAATTTTCAAATTTAGAAGTAACATGATTGATAATCATCTTTAAATCTGTAGTGAATGAAGCGCATGTAGTTTTGGTGGACTATATTGAAATTTAGATTCAGATATAATAGATTATTACTGTTAATTTAGAATTAATTCCACGATGATTGATACAAACAACTCTGTAATTTAATTTATCAAAATGTGTTCCTATTTGATGAACGTATGTTCCTGTTGAGCTTCCAGTAACTCCTGGGTATACAATTAATACAGGAGCATCTTTAGGTAATTCTTTTTTTCTTTTAATCCAATCCAAAGCAAGAGAACCACCTTCTTCATCTTTAATAATTTCTCTTTCATACACCAAGTTTGGATTTTGTTTTCTAAAAATCATCGAAGCTAAAATTGTATGTGCATGTGAATTTAAAAGATAAAATGGTGGATAATAAACTTCTTTCAATTTTTCCATGCTTTCCAAAATTTTTTGATTTTTTTCTGTTTTTTTGTAGATGAGTTTGGGTTTGCTTTGTGAGAAATAATAATACAACATTGATGTTGTTGAAATTACTGCAGTAGAAGCAATACCAATTTCTGTCCAAGACCAAGACCAGTTGTCAAACATTCCAATTGATTTTTTTAACTCCGAAAACCAATGAAATCTTTTTCCGAAACCACGAATATGAACTATGGCTAAAACGTGAACATTGTGTATACATGAAGACTGTATATGAATATTTACACATCAAATGTTTATTATAAAAGTAGAAGATATTTTCATTGTGAACCAATCA
>JABLTG010000185.1:0-35572 GCA_016618085.1 Neovahlkampfia damariscottae | reverse complement strand
TTTTGATAAATTCTTGGCTAAATATTCACAACCAATTCTTGATTCAAGAATTATTCAATTTGTCACTTCACAATTTGATTCAAAAGATATGCATGATGATGTTAAAGAATTCCTCAAAACAAGATCAGATTCACCTTATATCAAATTATATTTATCAAATATTTTAAGAAGACAAAAATACATTGACACTATTTATGCTGACTTTGAAAAATATTTTGAATAAACAAATTTAGTTTGAATAAATCTCTTTTTTTATTGGATAATTTCTTCAACAAAGATGAATTTTTCAACATTTCAAAAAAAAGCAATTTCAATTTATAAAAAATACTACAAATTAAGGATGAAAGTTCCTGATACAATGAGAAAAAAATATTTACAAAACTTAAGAGCTTCTTTTATTTATCCAAAATATTTTAGTCAAGATTTGGAATCAAAATTTGTTTTATTAAAAGAAGCAGAAGAGAATTACAAAACCATTAAAAAAATATTGTATTTACCAGAAGAATATCTTGAAGAATTAAAAAACATAAAAACTTTTTAAGAACAAAAAATTTATCAACTCAGTTTTTTTGGTTTTGTTGTGCTGCATTAATCACATTTCTAATAAATGCTGAACCACCCCAATTTGATTGAGAAAAACCTAATCTGACGATGACAGTTTTTGATTTTGGATGAACAGCCACAACCTGACCTTCATGACCTTGTGCTTGAAATATTTCTTTTCCTGATAACCACCAATGAGCACCATATCTACCATTACTTGAAGGAGTTGATGCAATTGTATATTTTACCCATGACTCAGGTAAAATTCTTTCACCATTCCAAATTCCATTTTGAAGATACAACATTCCATATTTTAACCAATCTCTTGGTGTCAAGAATGCATAACTTGAACCAACAAAATCACCAACAGCATCAGTTTCAATAATAGAATTTGATGACATTCCTAATTTTTGAAATAATTTTTTTGGATAATTCCAATATTCTTGATCAGATGAAAATGTTTCTCTCAATCTTCTTGAAAGAATATTAGAAGTACCACTTGAATAATAAAATTTTGTTTTTGGTTTATGAAGTAATGGTTTGTTGGCAGAAAAAGATGCATAATTTCTTTTGTAATATAACATTTGAACAACATCACTTAATGGATTATCATATTCTTCGGAAAAATAAAGACCACTTGTCATTCTTAACATGTCATCAATTGTAATTTCTTTTCTTGGATCATTTGGTTTATTCCATTCTTTTGCATTGATTTTTTCTTCAATTTTTACTTTTCCTTCCAAAACTCTCATTCCATATAATGTGTTAACAATTGACTTGGTCATACTCCAACCTAATTGAACCATATTTGGTTTAAACTCAGGAGCATATCTTTCACCAACAATAGTTCCATTTACAGCAACAACAATTGCTCTTGTATTTTTTTCAGTGCTTGCAAATTGTTCATCAATTAATTTTTGAATTTTAACATTTCTTGAGACTTTTAAAGTTGATTCTTTGTATTTTTCAGTTGGAGGTACATATTTAAATTGTGGATCTTTATCTATGATACATCCTAATGATGTAAAATGGGCTGTAGAACGAACTACTGGTTTATCAACTCTTGCCCTTGATTCAATGAATTTTCCTTCCAAATTGACTTTTACATCAACAACGTTTTGATAAATACCAAGTTCTGGAATGTATGGTCTACTAGTTGAATAGTTTCTTCCTTGAACGAAAACTGCATGGCACATGCGTTTTGCACAATAGTTACAGGCAATTTTGAGGATTTTTTCGATTGGGTTTTGTTTTACATCTCCAGCTTGAATTGTTAAAACAAAACAACAAATAAGGATAACAAGAATGTTTTTTGACATCACTCCGGAGTTTGATTTCTTATTGATTCGTTATTGGTTAATTTTTTTTTATCCAATGGTTGAAGATAAAGATTTGTTAGTGGGAAGGTACAAAATTCTGAAAAAATTGAAAGAAAATTGTTTTAAAGCTTATGATAGACAAAACTTTACCAAAGTATTCATCAACAAAATTATGAAGAAAAATTTATCCGACAATGTAAAAAAAATAATAATCGAGAAAATGAAAAATATTTTTGATCTAAATCATCCAAATATTTTAAAAATATTAAAATTTTATGAAGTAAATCAAGAGAAATCATTCAGTTTTAAATTTAGAAAAAGAAATATTTTTTGATTGTTAGTGAGCTTGTAGATGGAAAGAATTTTGAAGAAATTTTCAATCAAAAAGAAAAGTCACAATCATATGATACTAAGATTATATTTCAATTGATTGAAGGAATTCAGTATTTGCATGAAAATGATTTGATTCATGGAAACTTATCTACCAATCAACTGTATTTGGATACAAATAATAATTTGAAAATTCTATATTATGGATTTGATCTATTTTTATTGGAATATGAACTAGGAATGGATATACCTGATTTTAATCCATTTGAGTCTCCTGAAGTGATTAAAAATGAAGATATTCAATTTTCTTCTGACATTTGGTCTATCGGAGTCATTTGGTACTATTTGAAATATAAAGAATATCCATTTAAATGTATAGAAGAGTTTGAAAATAATTCAATTACATTTCTAAATGAAATCTCATCATCAAATCAGTTGATAAAAAAAATGTTGAACAAAAATCCAAATGAGAGGATTTCATTAATAGAAATTTTGAAATCAGAAATATTTGAAGATTATAGTAACCATGATATTGTTTATGAAAAAGAAGAAACTCTTTGGATTCCAGATGAGATCATGGAACAAATTTTTTCATTTATGGATCCTATTGGTTTGATTTCAGTTTCTCTGACATGCACTCATTGGAATAAAATGGTTTCGATACTATCATGGAATGATTTAATACAAAAAGATTTTCTAAAAATGATTTCTTCAAACAAAAAAGAAGAGATGAGTGAAAAATTATTTTATCTCAAAGAATACAAGAAGAATCAAATTTGGAAAAAACAATTAGAAGACTATTGTTTCTTTGATTTGATGTCTAATTTTTTAAATTTTAAAGTCAAAAAGAAATTTTCACCTCCCTCTTTTTTTTTGAAGGAAAACGTGATGGATTGTTCAAAGATTATCAGTTCAAAGATTGAAAAGTATAATGGAGCCATGAATTATTTAATTTTACTTTATTTTGGACTATTTTTGAATAATTCATTGTCATATGTTTTGCTATCTTTATTGACAATGTTTCATGTGATTAGCAATTTTTTCAATAATGAACAATTGAATACCATTTCATTTTTCATCAATTGGCAAATATCATGGCTTACTACAATTATTTCATTCAATACAAATGGATCATTAACTTCAAAATTTATAATGATAATCTCCATTTCTTGTCTCTCAGGAATTCAATATTCTTTTGAACAAATAATATTGAATAACAAGTTTAAGGAAAATATTTTACAACATCACTCAATGTATCAACCAAGAAACTACATTGGAATCAGTTTAATTATTGGAATCTATTTCAGTCAATTGGAAGTTCCAAATATTCCAACCAAAATGGAAGCAATGAGATTATTATCTCATTTCATTGCAATTCATTTTCAAATTTCCCAAATGATGATATTCATCATTTTTTTTGCAATTTTTTTCACAGTTTTTCAAATCCCTAAAATGATCAAGTATCAAAAGAGTAGAAGAATTGTGGTAATTTATATTTATATCGTCATTTCTTTGAATATACTTAATCAATTCTATAGAATGATAAATTCACAATATTTATTTCAAAGTGTTTAATAAAACGAATTAGTTTTCACTTTTGAAGCGAAATATTTTTTTGATTTTTCTCTCATTTCCATTTTTTCAAATTGAATTCCATTGTTATTCGGTGAACAAAAATTTTCCGAATTATTTGATCTTTGTGTTCTTGTTTGCATCATAAAATCATTGATATTTTTTTGACCAAAGGATGAATAAGAGCTGGAATCAACTAAACTCTCTAATAAATATTTCAAATCTGCTTCAAGACCTTTCGACAATTTATCTTCATAAGATGCACTCTTTTTAATTGAATTAATCATTGTATGGAGTATTCTTCTTGCTTCTGATAATTTATTCTCATCAGCTGCTTTTTTAGCTTTATCCATTGCAATTGTAACTTCAACTCTGTTTCTTTGTTTGTCCAATTCGATATTAATTTCATTGGGTGATTCTAATTTTTCAGGTCGTTTAATAATTCCATCAATTTGAAGTTTATGCTTTTTCTTTTCAATAACATTAAAATAAGCAATTTCAACTTCAAATATAAAATGATTTCCTGATTCTGCTTCTAATTTTGGAATTCTTACAATAAAGACCAAATCTCTTTGTTCTTCACTATACAAATCATCCAACACTATTTCACAGTGTTTTCCATCTAATCCTAATTTTGTTTTATAGGAAGATAAAGATTCAAGTATCTTCGTTGTTCCTCTGGTTTTAATGGATATTTTGATATTTTGAGCAACAACAGATAAAAGACCTCCTAATGCATCTGCAAAAGAACCTGGAATTTCATCTTCTGATTTGACATAATAGTACAATCCATTTGAACATCCTGAAATATCCCTACGACTTTTAGAATTTTTCAATGACAAACCTCAACATATTTGGGTCATGTTCTTCACCAAATCCGAAAGTGAAAATTGAAACTGGTTTTATGAATTTTTTCAGGTAATTTTCCATTCCTTCAACAATTTCTTTTGATTCTATCATTCCTTTATTTGCCAATCCATCTGTAAATAACAAAATGGATGAAACATCTGAGCTTCTTCATGAAAATTTAGATTATGCTTTTTTTACTCTTTTCTTGACTCCAATATGTCAAGAGCTTCAAATAAACCACCAGATAAATTGGTTGTTGACCCAGATTTAATTTTTTCAATTGCTTTTATCGCATTTTCTTTTCCTTGTTTGTCCATTTCTGAGAGTGAAAAATCAACATTAACCTTTGCGTCAAAAGTGATAATTCCTAAACGGTCATCACTTTTCAATTGTTGAACTACAAATAATAAAGAGGTTTTGACCAACTTTCAAAAAAATTTAAAATTTGTTTTCTGAAAACTTCAATTTTTGTTCCATACATTGAACCAGATTTATCTATAACACAAATCAAGTCAATAGGTGATCTTTTATGAGAATCATCATGTTGGAATTTTGGAGCTGTGATATTTGTCACAAAGTACAAGTCTTTTTCTTCGTTGAAAGGAATTTGGTTAAACTCAAATGTGTTTTTAATGTTTATGATATTCTCTTGATTTTTTTGACTCACTTCAAGTAAATCTTCTTCTTCTTCAGGTGCTGTGGGTTTCTTCTCTTGAGATGTGATTTTCATCTAAATTTAGTTTGTAACAGCCAATAAAAATTGAAAAATTTAAAACAAAGAAATCAATTCAAATTATATTTCTTTTCAATATTTAAGAAGCTTCTTCTTCTTAGAATGATTGGTCAATCTGCTTCTTTTTTTCATTGGACAAACATTTTTTCAAGTTGATGATCAAGAAAATGTCCACTGAAACAAACTATAATTTTAAAAGAAAAAGTTCTTTTATGACCACTTTCTGGACAGGTAAATAATCCAAAAACACTAAAATAACCAGAATTTTCCACCAAAATTTCAATCATTATTTTAAATCATCGAATTTTGTGGAAGAATCAAAAAGAAAAGACATCAAATATTCAATTTAATATAGAACTTCCACAGTATCAAGAAATGACGCTTCAACTTTTTCAACTTTTTGAAAACCACGAAAAAGAAATCGTGATTGAAGTATTTCTTGAAGGCATGAATGAAAAGTTACTTTTAGAACGATGGAATATTCAAAAAGAAAACCTTGTAATTATAGATGAAGAAGAAGATGACTCCGTTGGAAAAGCCATGACATTGATGAGATCATTATTTACCACTGTTCTGACGATGCCTTCTTATACAATTTATAAAAAGAAAAAAAAAGGAAATCATTTGAATTATAAAATATCATATCAGTTACTTAATCAAAAATCATCTGATGAATTTCCAGAAGACGGAGTTTTGAAAAATCAATTTGAAAAAATACCACGACAAAAAGTAGCATTTTCATTGGATGTTGAATATTTAAAATTGAATTCAATTTTAAGTTTTATGAGATATCATAATGAAAAATCAAAGTATGTTTCAATGTTAAATCATGGACCGGTATTTGCTCAAGAAGAATCATTTGAAGAAGATGATGATTTCAAAACTGAATTTGAAGCTCCATATGAATTAGATTCATTTGAAAATATGAAAAAACAATCAGAAATAATCATAAATACATCAGATAAAGAAGAAACATTTTTTATTATTGATTCCAGTTTGTCAAACAAACCTACAAAAAAAAAGAATTTTGAAGAAAATTTAACCAGTGAGGCTGTTTTAAATGAAGAATTTGATTTTTTTTCTTTCATTAAAATGTATGGAGACTTGAAATCTTTTGAAAAATTTGAAGTTTCTGTTGATGATTTGAAAAAGAAATTTGAATTTTATTCAAGTGAAGAAATAAGAAATGAAATGGATTTAAAACCTAAAGAAGTTGAAAAAAAGGATAGTAGATTTAAACTTGAAGATGATTTCTTTAAAGTTTAATTATTTATATAATTAATAAATATTTTTCTTGATTTCATAAAAAATCCACGTTTGTCTCTTCAAAGTTACAACTCTCATCGATCCTGCAATTTTCTGAGAAATGAAAACAGATTTAACAAATTATTCATTAAACGAGGGTCAACGACAAAGAATCTTAAATATCTTTAAAAGGGATGGGTTTTCGATAAACCACCATTACAAAGAAGAAGGTTCTTGTAAAAAAAAGTATTTAATACAATGGTTACCACTCAATTTATAAATCAAATGATTTTGAAATTACATAACTTAATTCAATTTCAATGATTTTTTCCAATTCTCTTTTCACTTCTGAAACTGATCTCCATTCTTTGACTAATTCTTCAGTGAATACTTTACTGAATCTGTTTCTCTTGTTTTTGTCATATTTTTTAACAGAACTACTGTATGCTTCGAGTATTTCATCAACAGTATTTTCAGCTCTAAATGCAGTGACAAATGTGTGTTCATTCAATTTTTGAGTGAATTCTTTAAAACAGGTTGATTGAACAACATTTGAAATCATTGAAGAGCTTTCATGGAATTGGAAATTCGCATCTGAACAATTTTTTCTGACTGTTTCAAATAACTTTTGTAAGTATTTTACAAAAATCTTTGACATTTCAAGAAAAATTTGTTCAGATTTTTCACAACGAATTTTCATCCATGAAATCCATGATTTCAAAGTGTTTCCGATTTCTTCAGAAAAAAAATTGAAAATCTTGTTGAAAGCATTTCCAACATCGTATTTGAAAAGTGACATAAGTTCTGAAGCAGAGAATGTTCTATTTTCATCTTTGTTTGGAGTTTCTTTTTCGTTTTCTATTTGTTTTGTCATGTTACTCACTGTTCTGTGGAAAACAGAGTTTCCATTATCATTTTTCTTGAAAGTAGGTTGAGTCATATATTGTGTGATTTCTGACTTTCTTTTTTTGTTTGTGATACCTTTGGTTCTTTTGTGTGCTTTTGATACAGTTGAAAGGGTGGAACTGTTTTTGTGGGATGTCGTTTTTCTTTGTTGATACATTGTTCGTTTGGTCTTTGGTTAGGAAGGGATTAAGCAAATTAGTTCTATTTATAGGTGATTTGACCAATCAGATAATAGTGAAATTTAAATTTACTCATTGCCCAATAAAACTATTTAATCGATTTCAGTTTGAGTTTGAAGTCAGAAATTTGCAAAAGAAGTTGATGAAATAACCATAATATATAAAAACATAAATATTATTATTTAACCTAAAACAAATTACAATCTGCATTAAAAATACAGGTAGTGTTCAACAAAAGAGTCTTAATTAACCCTATACGGCCGTTTGAAAAACAGGAAACTTCATTTCAAACGGAATATTTTTTGAAATAACAACAAAAAAACAAAAAATTGTGTAAGGAAAAAATACTTTTTTTTCAACCACAAACTCTATTAAATCTATCAAGAAATGTTAAATATTTTGTTTTTTTCTACTCTTTTGTTGAGTAAAAAACTCTTAGTTTTTTGTCTTACCATTTCAGTCCATACAGGGTTAAGATAGATTTTCTTAATGACTCAAAGCCCCAAAATTTTATTTTGTTGTTCCATGTCTTTCAAGTGTATCTGATACAAAGAGGAATACTTGAATCTAGAAATTGTATCCATTAAATTCATATCAACATTATTTTCAATATCATAGAATAAATCATCTGAAAATTTCTTTTCATCCATTTCTCTCAATGATTTGTTGAGAATTGATGATGGACAGTTCAGCTCCAAAGGAGATACATTCACCAACAAATATCTTTCTTTAATGATCCAGCATAAATTTTCCCTTTCTTGTGAGGACTTTGATTTCTTGTATTCCAAAATGTCCAACTTTAGAAATATATTTTCAGAAGACCATTCACTTTCACAAAACTGAATGAAAATTTCAAGAACTATTGGTTTCAAAATTGTTTCTACATTTACAATAGCTCTGGAATTGTGTTTCATTTTTTGTCTTGAGTGACGAATTCGATTGATGAGCGTGATGAGAAATGCTTGCAACCCGCTCGTGTATAATCCAAGAAACATAATAATCTCAACTATTATCGAAAACATGTATGTAGGAAGTTCAAATCCAAGCCAAATAATAGTTGGTGGAATAATCAATAAAAATGCGAGCATATCTAATCTATAGTGGTAAGGATCATTTTGGATAAATATTTTCTTCCATTGACATCGAAATATCAAAGGAATATTACAAATGAAATCAAAAATCAGAACGGAAATGATCAGGAGAAATACTATACCAATGAAACCTGAATGAATTAATCTTTGCATTGAATAAGCTCTCTCAGTACAAGAAAAGTCATTATATGCAATAGCAGCAAATTGTAGTATTTCAAATGATGTTGCCCAAATAACTGGAAATATTAAAACTATCCAATGTGATGAAGTTATTTTCAAAATGAAAGACAAAACCTTCTTCAATTTTGCAATTCTTGAATCTTCTATTTTTGTCTCTTTTTCTTTTAGTTTCAGTTCTTTAATGATTTTTCTTTTATTTTGGTGAATTTGAAGCAAAAGAATGTAACGAAATAACATCAAAAATGGAACAACAAAACTAGAACATTATTAATGAATCAAAAAGTTCTTACGCGACTTGTAAAAAGCCATATGCCAGGAATGGTGTGAGAAAACAATAAATTCTACTTTTAGTTTCAAATAGAATCAATACATAAATGTGTTCAATCACAAGATTGAAATAAACAGCTCCTAGAGCAATAAATGGTCCAACAAATCTTGATTTGAATGGTTGATGATCTCTAAAGTAAACAAACAGTATTCCTAACAGACAATAAATACCTAAAGCAAAAATCATTCCTCCATAATGTTGACCATATATCCGTCCAGACATATTCAAACTATTTTCACAAATAGGCAATTGTGTTTTTGTCTTATTGAGTTGTATGTATTTGTATAAACTATAAGAATCATGTCTTGGTATGAAAGTTTGGTTGTTTTTAATGAATGGTGTTTCGTACAAGTTGTTTGAGAAAACGATATATTTTTTGTTTTGTAATTCTGTGGCATTAATTTTGAACGAAAAAGCAAATATTGCATCAATAGTGTTGTAAAGTTGATCAACAGTTGTGGCCTCAAAAAAACTTTTTTGTGTTGAAAAAGTTGTGTGATTTGTCAATTGAACAAAGTTGTTTGTTTGGTAACCAACAATTGCCAAAGCATCTTCAAATTTTGATTTTTGTGAAAAAAAAGAAATTCCTATCCAACCTTGTGATTGTCTTGAGTGGATTTCAAACCGTAGGACTTCTGGTCTGAGATTCTGTTTATAAATTTTTACAAAACTATTTTTCCAAGTTATACAATTCAATTGAACTTCTTGAGTCTTCAACTGGAGAAGTAGAATCATTATTATTAAAAGAAAGATTTTTTTCATTGCTCGTCAGTCCAATTCAAAAAAAGTCTCCGAGCCAATCAAGATCATTTCCATATTTAACTAAAAACAGGCAAAAAAATAATTTAATAAAAATCTTCGTCAATTATCGTTGGAGAATCCATTGGAATTTCAAAAACATCCTCTCCTTCTTCAGTCATTCTTTTAAATCCAAAATAGCTTTTCGAGAAATTGATGCAAGAGAGACAACAAACTCCTCCACTCACAAGAAACAAAACCACTCCTGTGATCAACATGCCAATAGATGCAAAAAATATTACCGGGTTTTTAAAAAGTAAAAAGTAATCTGTGGCAACTAACATGACAACAGAATGTGAACCGATTGTAGTTTTGAAAGTGTCTGTGAATGATCCAATTTCACGTTTTTTCCAAACATCTCTCAATGATACTTGGGAAAATGTAATCCCAATTCTTGAAAAATCCAAAGAAACTTCAGCAGAATTTAACCCTCGGTTGTGGATCAAAATTGCTGTTTTTCCATTTTCTAATGTTGAACTCCAAATGTCAATTTCATAAGTTGAATCTACAGTGACACATGGATTTTTGATCTGTAAATGAGATGGCATATGATGTAAAATGTTTCCTTCCCACAAAATAGTCTCTCCGGAAATGTTAAATTGTTGATTTGAATTTAAAGGATCACATGATGAGGTAATCAAATTTGGCCCATTCCAGGTATATTCAACACCTGCATTGTCAAATTTCCAAACAGATAAACATTTCATTTCATCGTTTTTCATTTTAATATTGAATTTATCCCCAATTGGAGAAATTTTCCAAAATTGATCACAAGAAGAGCTCACATAAACAGATTTTCCATCAACAGATGATTTTAAGCATCGTTCTCCATTCTTTATCAACCCATTGGCTTCTACTTTCCAATTTTCAAGTGGAGAATTTGAGCATTTTCTGACCATGATTGATGTATCTTTATCGTTTGATGGAAATGAGAATACTTTTCTTCCTTGAATTCCTAAGGAATCTTGATTGATATTAATGACTTCTTTATTCATCAATATATCTTTTGTTTCTTGTTTTATAGTATTCAAATCACATCCAATGATAAGAGGAGCTTTACTAATTGCCCAAAGTGAAAAGTGAGTTTTATACTCTTCAAAAGTCAATTTATCATTTCCAACCTCAAGCATATCTTAAAAATGAATAAAATAAAAATAATAATACCTGGATCATTCCAATGGTTCAATCTAGAATATTGTGCAAACAAATTATTGTGATCAATAATATCATTCATGATATAGTAATTATCTTTCACATCACCAGTGGTTCTCCAACTATTTCCATAAGTACTAACCCATTTTGCAGGGTCTTCTGGATCTTTTTCACCCCATTGACAGACAGAATAATAAATATCTCGTCCTGAGTTCTTCAATGAATCATACATCTTTTTGAAACGAATTTGACCATTAATATTTTCATCATTCCCACAATTATCATATTTTAAGTAATCAATACCCCATCTGAGAATTATTTTTTAAATAAAAATTTTCAGTTACTCAGCAAATGTTTTAGCATCAACTTCTTCATAATTCAAACTTCCTGGTCTTTTTTCACAAGTAGTATGTCCAGCAGAGCTATAAATTCCAATTTTCAAACCTAATGAATGTATATAATCTGATAAATTTTTCATGCCTGAAGGAAAAGTATTTGGGTCTGGAATTAGTTTTCCATTTTCTCTTGATGTATTTTCCCAACAATCATCAATATTAATATATTTATAACCTAAATCTGATAAACCTGAAGAAATCATAACATCTGCAGTACTTTTGATTAAATTTTCATTGATATTGCATCTTGAATTTTGATTAATTTTTTTTTTTTTTGAAATTGATTTACCCAAATTTATTCCATGTATTCCATCCCATAGCAGGTTTATTTTGAACCTCTGAACTTTGTATTTTTAAGAACAAAAAGCTACAGGTCAAAAAAAAAATGAACAGTCTTTTCATTTCGTTGTGAAAATTTCGTTTGTTGTAGTAAATTTGTCCAATCAAATGTTGAGAAAGTTATAAGTTGTAGAGATTCAAATTAATACAAATTAAAAATTAAATTGTGAAAACTTTCTATTTGAAGAAAATTAAATTGGAATCTTTTTGATTGGTCTTCTCGATGTTTTATTCAAACGACAGGAGCTTTGGAGGTGAACTATTTAAATTTTGTTTCATCACTAAAAACAATGGAGAAATTATTCACTCACGATATTCTTCAAAAAAATATTCAAAACATGAAGCAAAGATTCAAACAGAACTGAAAGATTATTTTGAAAAAAAAATTGAAGTTTGAAGGAATTTTTTATTAAAAATCTAATAGTTACCAGGATTATACATTAAGTTATGTTCTGATTTTGAAGATTCCATGGATTTATATTTCATAGCAAATACAAGGAAAATAACATATCTAAAAGAGTTGTCAGAAATAATGATGAAAGAATACAAAATGAAATTAAATTATCCATGTGATTTTAGACAATATAAACTCGTAAAAGATTGTTCAACTTCAAAATCTAACCATGAATTTTTCCATAAAATGAAAATTAATGAAAAAATTGTTATGATGAAAGGAATCCATTTAAAATTCAATTTTTATCCAAAACTAGAAAAAAAAGTAAAAAAAAAAGAATTTTTATTCATTCTTTCAGTTATTTGAAATATTAACATTCAAACATTTGAACATCAATTCAGGTCTGACATGGTGGAAAGAAGAATCTTATCAAAAAGACTCATACTGGAAAATTGAAGAAAAATGTATGAAATATTGTTTAGTGA
The DNA here is from genome assembly GCA_016618085.1 of Neovahlkampfia damariscottae. Lineage (NCBI taxonomy): Eukaryota > Heterolobosea > Selenaionea > Neovahlkampfiida > Neovahlkampfiidae > Neovahlkampfia > Neovahlkampfia damariscottae. The sequence continues at coordinate 22,734 of JABLTG010000185.1, read as the reverse complement.
TGGAATTCGAACATGGAGCTGATGTATTAGAAAATACAATTTCCATAAAAAAATTTTCAAATGAAGTAAGATCATTTAGCAAGTGTATTAATTCTAATTTTTTGAATCAGAAATATTTTAGTATCATTAGACAAATATGTTCTGGTTTAGGATATTTACATTCAAGAGGAGTGATTCATGGTGACATCAAAGCTCAAAATATTTTGATTTCCAAAAATGGTGTTGTCAAATTATGTTTTCCGAAACTTAAATACATGATAGATTCCAATTTTGTTGAAGATTCAAGCTTTATTGCACCTGAAGTATCAATGGGTAAAACCAATGAAAAAATTGATATTTGGTCTTTGGGTTTTTTGATTGTTCAACTGTTTCAAAAGAAAACTTTGGCAGATGACATCAATATTCAAGATATACTTCAGAAAATGTCAGAAGTTAATCCTGAATTGCACCTAATCTGTAATTTATGTTTACAAGATGATCCTAAGAAGAGAGCATCTTGTGTAAGAATTATTTATGAAATTGATTCAATAATGAAAAATTTACCATTTAAAAGTGAAAAACCATCAAATATAGAAATGGATTTATCAATATTTCTTACAATACTCAAGTTTGAAAAATTGACTTTTCAGAATGATTCAATGCTTCAAGAATTCTGTTCAAATAAACGAATCGAAAAGGTTCTTCCATTTTTCAATTCCATTGAAATTGAAAATCTAAATGAATCAGAGAAATTGTATATAAGATGTATTTTATACCAAAATAGTTCTCAAAAGAAAAAGAATTTTTTAAGAAAACTTGAAATTGATGGAAACAATGGGAATAAAACTATTGCTAAAATACTATGGACATACCACTTGAACTTAGCAGATAAACCGATAAGTGATTTAGATCAGATGAAAAATTGGGGAGAGAAATCAAATTTGAAGAATTCTGAAATTCATCATTATTTTGATGATTATCAACATATTGAAATAAATGAAAAAATGAAATTATCAATTGGTTTATGTTATTATTATGGTTTTGGATTTAAAGAAGATTTTGAAATCTGTTATGAATATTTTAAGCATCTGTCAATATTGGGAAATGATTTTGGACAACATTGTTTAGGAGTTTGTTATAAACAAGGACAGGGTGCAAAAGAAGATCATGAAAAGGCTTACAGACATTTTAAAGAATCTGGTATTCAAGGAAATGCTCATAGTCAAAATAAGTTAGGTATTGCATATCAATCTGGTTCGAAAGAACATCTATATAAATCATATGAATATTTCAAAAAATCAGCACATCAATTGAATCCAGAGGGTGAAAATAATTTAGGAAATTGTTATCTCAAGGGAGATGGAACAGAAAAAGATTTGAAAAAAGCTGTAAAATATTTCAAAAGAGCAGCAGCTCAAGGAAATTCAAATGGAGCTGCCAATTTAGCAAATTGTTATTTAAATGGTCAAGGAATTGATAAAGATTTAAATAAAGCATACCAACATTTTAAGTATGCAGTTGAACAAAATGATACAAATCCTTTCGCACAAAATGGATTAGGTTTGTGTTATGAAAATGGAATTGGTACTGAAGTGAATTTGGAAAAAGCTATTCAATGTTATGAAATTGCAGGTGATCATGGAAACTCAAATGATCAATATAAGTTGGGATTTTGTTATAGAAATGGAAAATTTCAAACAAAAATCTCAATTTTAAAATAATTTTTTTTCATAAATTTTATTCGTCTATTAATTTTCCACCAATCACAGTTCAATAATGTCAGTTGAACAAAAAGCTTACTTACCAGATCCTCATCCTCATCAAGATAAACAATACTACAAAGGAGTCAAACATACTCAAAGTATAATCAAAACTTCATCAAGAAAAACACCTACCTCTATTTATACTCAACAACTATTTCCTTTAGATGGTAGTTACGACGGCATTTACGTCATGCATCATGGATACGCTGAACATTCTTCGAGGTATTTCGAATATGCCACTGAAATTGTTCAAAAATTGAACATGGCTGTTTTTTTAATCGACGCTTATGGTCATGGACGTAAAAAAAAATTGTCATTTTTTTTAATTTTTTATAAAGATTCAGATGGATTACCTGGTTATGTTGATAGTATTGATTTGGTTTGTGATGACTTAATTGAATATATTCAAGACATTAAAAAGAATCATTTAAAAGAAGGAATGAAACTCTTTTTGCATGGAAACTCTATGGGTATTCAATGAAATTATTTAATTGATATTTAGGTGGTTTGATTGTTATTCAAGCTTGTCGTAAAGCAAAAAATTTAGTTGATGGAGTTGTTCTCTCTGGAGCATTGATTTATCCTGCAAATCCACCAAACTGGTTAGTAATAAAAGCAGCTATTGTGTTAAATTATTTGGCTCCAACTTATGCCATGATTGAAGGTTTAAAAGGCTTAAAGTGAGTTTTCTTTTTTTAAAACTCAAATTCTTTATTAAATAGCTCAATTGAAGAAGAACATGAAATCTTCAATAATTGTAAATACAATTATGTTGGTAATTTAAGAATTGGAACTGGTGTTGCTATGCAAACAGCATTTTTAGATTTACAAGAACATTTAGAAGATTTTAGTTATCCTTTTATATTTGTTCAAGGGGACACTGATACTGCTTGTAGTCATGAACATGCAAAAATCTTTTTTGAAAAAAGTAAAAGTGACGATAAAGAATTCAAATTGTATGAAAAAACACGTCATGAATTATTCTTTGAACCAAAAAAAGATGAAATTAAAAATGACATCTGGAATTGGATTGAAAAAAGATTGAAATAAATATTTACTGTAAAACTCAAATTACTTTGCATGTCAGGAAATGAAGATTAACAGCTAAATATCTTGTCTATATAAAATAAAGATTTTATTCCGTCCTGTGATACATTATTCTTTATTTTCAATACATTTTAATATATTTTATGTTTTTCCATGAATCCATTACATATCAACTCCGAATTTATTTTTTATTTTTAACGAAGCACCATTTTCAATCAGAAATTTAAAAACAGAACTACACTCATAAAATAAGCCCACATTAAAGCAGTATTACCATAGAAATCAGTAAAATTCACATTTGTGTATATTTTATCTTTTATCAAAACTTTGAGTGTTGGTAATAACTCTTCTCTGACGCATAAAAAAAAAATATTGAAAAACCATCCTCGTAATTATCAAAATTACCATACTTAAATTTGTGCAAGGACTCCAAAAGAACAGTTTTGAATTTTGACAAGTCAGTTGGAGTTAATGTGAAAATCCAATCTGAGTATTCAGCAAAAAAAGTTGATTTATGAGGATAAACTTGTTCTAAATTTTGAAGTATTTCCTGTTTGTCAAATGATGTTGCATATAAAAACAGAATAAAAGGTAATTTGAACTTGTATAGAAAAGTTTCCATTCTTTCTGCACCCAAATTTTTTTCATAATGAAAAGAATAATTCTTTGGTGATTGTATCAATATTTTACAGTTTGATTGATTCAGTTGATTGTAACTCATTTTTCACAACTGACAAAAAAAATGAACAAATCAAAAATAACCAAAGTCGATATAAATAAAAATCGAATTTTCATTTTTTTGAAATTTCAAATTATTTATTTATAACTGAAAAATAAAGGTGTTTTTGAAACTTGTTTTTTAACTTTAACATCTCTAATCAATTTAAACATTCCAGTTCCAAGATTTATTGGAATACCCATAATGATACTTTCACTCACTCCTAAAACATCATCTTTTCTTGAATGAACAGCAGCATCAAATAAATGTTCATGAGTTTGTTCAAAAGAAGCCAACATAAGAGCACTATCTTTTAATTTTGAAATACCATGACGTGTGATACCTAAAACCTCACCTTTGTTAGTCATGATATCACCTAAAAGCATAACATGACGATTATCAATACTCATTCCATGACTTGACATTGTGAATTGAATTTCATTGATGATTGTTTGTCTGGCTGATTCAATACCCAATGTCTCAGCAACTTCAAGTACATCTAAAAAAGTTAATTAAAATTCAAATGGTTACTATTTGATTTTGTAGTAAGACCATCAACACCTGCTGTTCCCATGACAGCTCTTAAATCTCTACCTTCAACTAAAAGTTGATATTCATTGGCTAATGATTTATTTCCTTTTTTATCTTTCGTGTTGATGATTGCTCTTGTGATGGATTCTATTCCAGAAATTATAATTTTTGGAAGTGATCTCTTCAAGAATTGAAGATTAAAAGTCATCAATTCTTTATGAGTTTGTGTTGGATAGACTCTAATTTTTCCATCAACAATACGAATAAATTGTTCTTTGAGTTTTAATTTTGGTTGTGATAGAATTGATTTAACAACTGATAAATTTGACACTTCCAATTGAAGAGCATTAATAATATCAAAGTTTAATTCAATATCAATGTAACAAACACCAATATCAAACACTTCACGAATATATTTTGAGACTTCTCCTAATGTAGTTTTTTCAATTCTTCCTTTGATTATTCTAGCTGATTTTTCATCACTATTCATCATTAATTGAGCTGTGATAATTGGAGTACTGATATTCCCAACAGCATTAATAATTTCAACAATTCTAGGAACACCTTGTGTGACATTCATGGAAGCAACACCAGCAAAATGAAAAGTTTTTAAAGTCATTTGAGTACCTGGTTCTCCAATAGATTGAGCAGCAATAGCACCAACTGCTTCACCAGGTTCTGATTTATAAGAAACATATTTTTCAGTGACCCTTTCAACAAATTTCAAAACTTGAGTTTTTGACATTCTTTTGGTATTATTAACTAAAAAGTCAATTTCATCTTTTGGTGTTTTTGTTCCAATGAATTCATTTTGCAAATCAATAATAGAATCAGCAAAATCTTTGATGAAATCTTTTTCAGATTTGATAAATGCAGATGTAAATACTTCAGCTCTTTCAGTCATTAATTCATCATTTAAATCAATAATTGCGAATGGATCAAGTGATTCTTCATCTTTACATGGGTATCTATTCAATGAATCAATTAAAACTAATTGAAAGTCAATTGGTCTTCCTTGATCTGCTTCCATATGAATTGGATCTAATCCATCATCTCCATATTGAAATTGAATAATTTGATGTTTTGATCCTCTTACAGTTAAATCATATTGAACTGATAAATCTTCTAATGCTTTGATTAATCTTCTTTGCATATAACCAGTTTCAGCTGTTTTGACAGCAGTATCAACGAGACCTTCTCTTCCAGCCATGGTATGAAAAAAGTATTCAGTTGGTGTTAAACCAGTATAAAAACTGTTTTTAACAAAACCTTTTGCTGGTGGTTTTCTTGAATGTTCTGTGAAATGTGGTAAAGTTCTATTCATAAATCCATTTTGAATTCTTGAACCTCCAATAGTTTGTTGACCAACACAAGCAATCATTTGAGAAATATTAATTGTTGAACCTTTTGAACCACAAAGTGCCATCGTTAAAGGAGCATTATTCCAAACTAATTCTCTTAAACAAATTTTACCAGCTTCCATTCTTAAATCTGAAAGTACTGTATTTAATCTTGCTTCAACAGTTTGTTCCAATGTGCAACCTGGAATTAATTCTAATTTTCCTTTTTCAAATTCTTCAATAATTTTATCACAAACAATATAACCTTCTTCCATGAGTTCTTCTTTTAATTCTGTTAATCTTGCTGAAGGTGTAACATCATCAATTCCAATTGAAAAACCATAATCTTTTAAAAATCTTGTTGCAACTTTTGTAACTCTAGCCATGAATACAGCAGCATCAGAAGGTGTTGAATCTTTCATTAATCTATAGAAAATATTCATTTTACTTCCATTTCCAACTAAATTTTTATCTAAATTTCCACATAAAAATTCACCATTTTGAATACATACATAACCATCATTTGGGCACATATATAAACTCTTTCCATCATAATTCTTTGCTGGTGTTTCTAAATTAAGAAAATGTTTTGAATTCTTATTTGGATTTAATAAAAGTGTGAATAATTGTTTTCCTGTCCATAATTCAATTGGTTTATGAACAGTTGGAATTGGTAAATCAAATTTCATATTTTCAATTCCCATATAAGAACATAACATACAAAATTCACTTCTTGTAAAAAAAATGTTCTTTCTACTGAGCATATAAGATCCAGTAATGATATCTTGTGCAGGTGATATTAATGGTTCTCCATTTCTTGGTGTTACCATATTGTTTAAAACACTCATTAATGTTAAAGCATCTGCTCTTGCTTCTTCAGTTTGTGGAACATGTAAATTCATTTCATCACCATCAAAATCTGCATTGTAAGGTGCACAAACACATGTATTGAATCTAAAAGTTTTGTATGGTAAAATTTTCGCCTTTTTTTTAACAGTTAAAAAATAAATTAATTCTTACTCTGTGACACATAATACTCAAACGATGTAAAGAAGGTTGCCGATTGAATAAAACAATATCTCCATCTATAATATGTCTTTCAACAATATCTCCAATTTTTAATTGTTTAGCAACATCTTTTCTATTGACAACTTTTAAAAATATTTTGTATTCTCCTTGTGTGACATAGTTTGCACCTGGATGAACATCTGGACCATTAATAACTAATTGTTGCATCCATTTAATGTTATTTTGATTAACTTTTTCAGGATATGTTAATGTTTTTGCAACTAAGACAGGAACAACAACTTCATCCATTCTAACATTTGGATCTGGTGAAATAACAGTTCTTCCTGAGAAATCAACTCTTTTTCCAGATAAATTTCCTCTAAATCTACCATGTTTTCCTTTTAATCTTTGACATAAAGATCTTAATGGTTTTGAAGGTTTCTCTGTTTGAACTCCAGGAGCTTGAAATGTTAAAAAAAATTAAAATCAAACCTTCACTATTGATAAACAAAGCACAATGTTCTTGTAAAAAACCCCAAGCAGTCATTAATTGTTCACCTGAAATACCTTTTTGAATGTTACTTTTAATGATTCCATTGATGTCAATGATTCTACTGAGTGTCATTGTTAAATCATCTTCATTTGAACCTGTTTCAGTTGGTACTGATGGTCTAATACAAACAGGTGGTGCTATAATTTCTGTAAGTATAAATCTCTCAGGACGACATAATTTTGGATCCATATCAAATAATAAAACATCTTCATCTTTAATTTTTTGAAATAAATTCATAGTTTTCAAAGGATTCATATCTTCATGTGCTTTTGTGATAAACTGTTCTATTTCTGGATTATGTTCAATTGCTTCTTCAAAAGATGCATGAAAATCTTGAGCTACATCTTCTGTTTCTTTAGATTTTGAATTGTAAACTTCATGAACAATTTTTGTAGCTGTAACTTTTTTAACAGGTCCATTTGGTGCTTTACAATGTGGACATGTATGTACTTTAAACAAGTCAAAAAATATTTCAAAAGTTACCTTTTTTGCATAAATCAAGAATTTGTTTTGCTATGGCTTTTCTTTGTAAAGGTTCAAGTTTTGTGTTACTTAAACGTTGTAAATAGTTTAACCTCTGAGATGGTGTCAATAATATAGTCGCACAACTCTTTTCAAAAGTTAGTTTTTTTTTTTTTACTTTGCAAATTCTTTGAAGACATTCCATAATTGATTTGAAAAAACCAATATGAAAAACAGGTAATTCCAAACTGATAGAACCAAAATGACCCATACAATCTTTCAATTGTAATCCACATGTTTCACAATTTCCTTTTTTTGAAGAAACACCCTAGAAAGATTTTAAAAAAAAATTAAAAAAAAAACCATTCTTAAATCTAAAGCACCAAATTCTTGTGGTTCTCTTGGATTTGGTGGTAATTTGAAGAGTTGTTTATTTACAAGTTGGACATGTGCTGTTGTACGAATCTCTTCTGGTGAAAAAACACTGAAACTCATTCTCGAGCTTGACACAAGTTTAATGAAACAAAAACTTACATTTTTTTTGGTACAACACTTTCTTTCACTTTTCTTTCATTTACATTTGGATTTACAGTTAAGTTTGCCTGCATCTTTGAAAATGAAGAAATCGACCAATAAAATCATGACCGTTTTTTTTTTTTTTTTGAATAAAATTACAAAAATTTATTTTTTCAAATCATTCAGAATATTAATTGCTCTTTTATTTTCTGGATTTAATTTCTTTGCTTTCTTAAAATCTTTAATTGCCTCTTCTTTATTTTTCATATAATAATGACAAAGTCCTCTGTCAACATGTGCATTGGAATTTTCAGGATCGTTTTCGATGGTAATGTTAAAATCTTTCAAAGCTTTTTTATAATTTTGACATTGAAAATATAACAAACCACGATTGAAATATGCAGTATATAAATTCGGATTTTTTTCAATTGCCATTTTATAATCATATAAAGCTTCTTCTTCTTTTCCTTCAATCTCACATAATAAATTAGCTCTTGAAAAATAATTATTTGCAGTTGGTTCTAATTCAATCAATTTTTCGTAAGTCTTTAATGCCTTTGAAAATCTTTCAATTTGAATATACATTTTAACAAGTAATTGTAAAGCTTTAACAGATTCTGGGTTCAATTTGATTGCTATTTTTAAATCTAAAACACAATCTTCATATTTTTTCATATTTTTTGAACACAATGATCTTCCATAATAATAATTCCAATTTTGAGTGTTTTGATCAATTGCATTTGTGAAATGTTCATATGCAATTTCATAATTTTTTTGTTTAACTTCTTCAAAACCGTTATTATAATGTTCAACATCTGTTAATGATTCTTTTAAATCTTCTTTTGCTGCGTCTTCATTTCCAAAGATTTTATGACATTTTGATCTCATTCCTTTGATTTCTCTTATTTGATCTTCATTTTGACATAATTTCAATGCTTTTGAATAATCCTTCAATGATTTTTTAAATTCACGTGTTTGACAATAATCCAATGCTCTATTACAAAAAACAAAAATTAAATTTTTTTGATTGATTGGTGAAAGATCTTCTTGTTTTGCATCTGTATCTTCAATTACTTTATCAATGAAATTTGAATAAGCTTTTATGGCTTCTTCTGTTTTATTCACTTGATCATAACAAATTCCAAGCAACATATAATTATTAGTGATCACTTCATGTTCAAATGATTTGACAAAATCCTTAATTGCCAAATCCCATTTTTCAAGTTTTTTAAGAGCCATTCCTCTTAAACTGAATGCTCTTTGCATAGTTGGATCAAGAGAAATTACTTTATACATATCCATTGTTGTTGCTAAGTATTTTTCTCTGTTATAATTTAAAATACCTCTATTGAAATATGCTTCAACTAATATTTCATCATGATCAATTGCAAGTGTAAACTTATCAACTGCATCTTCCCAATTTTTTGATTTGATCAATTGAACGCCTTCTGACAAGTACTCTCTTGCTAATTCTGGATTTCTTTGTGTCTCTTTTTCACTATCTTCAACATCTTCATCTTCATCATCTTCTAAGATATTTTCTTCATCTTTTTGATTTGTCAATCCAAGATTCAAATGTAATTTGTTTGCCCTTTCTTTTTCAAACATTTCTTTCTTTTCTTCTTCTTCTTCTGTTGAATATGATGTATTATTTTGTTGTTCTTCTTCTGTTGATTCCATTTCTTTTTCTTTTTGTAATCTTTTTTCTTCTAATCTTTTCATCCTTTTGAGTCTTTTTTCTTCTTTTCGAATTTTTTCTTCTTGTTGGAATTTTTCAAATCTTTCATCTTCTAATTTTTGGAATTCTTCAAGTTGTTTTTCAATTCTTTTTTTTTCTTTTTCTTCTTCTAATCTTAATTGTTCAAGTCTTTCTTTTTCAACTCTTCGTTCTTCTGATAATTTTTTTCTTAATTTTTCAATTCTGGCTTCTTCTGCATCTCTAATCTCTTTTTCTTTTCTTTTGAATTCTTGTGCAAGTTCTGCTTCTTTTTTAGCTGCTTCTTGTCTCATTTTTTGTAATTTTTCAAGACGTTGTTTTTCTTCCTCTTCTTCTTGTTTTAATTTTTGAATTCTTGCTTCTTCTGCTAACCTATTTTCTTTTTGTTTTTTTATCATTTCTTCAATTCTTCTTTCTTCCATTTTTCTTTTTTCATCAGCTATTCTTGCTTCTTCTAACAATCTTTCTTCTTCTTTTTTTCTATTTTCAGAAGCTATTCTTTGTCTTTCTTCTTCTTCTTTTTTTATTTTCATTAATCTTTCTTCTTCTTGTTGAATTTCTGTTTTTCTTCTTTGTCTAACAACTTTATATTCTTCATCTTCTTTTTTTCTTTTTTCTTCTGCCAATCTTACTTTTTCTTCTTCTTGTTTTAATTTGTTCAATAAATCCAAAATTCTTTCTTCTTCTTTTTTTCTCATTTCATCACTGATTTTTAATTCTTCTTCTTCAAGTTTTTTTTGAGTTGAAATTCTTTCTTGTTCTTGTTTTTGAATTTCTTCTTTTTTTCTTTTTTCTTCTGCTAATTGTTGAACTTTTTCATGTTCTTTTTTTAATCTTTCAATTTTTTCAATTTCTTCTTTTTGTTTATCTTTTAATTCTTGTAAACGAAGTTCTTCTGCTTTTCTTTGTTGTTCAACAAGTTTTCTATTTTCTTCGTGTAATTTTTGAATTTCTTTTGCTCTTTCTTGTTCAGCTAAACGATAAGCTTCTTGTTGTTGTTTTAATTTTTCCAACTTTTTTTCTTCATCTTTTAATCTTTGATTTAATTCATTAATTCTTTCTTCTTCTTGTTTTTTTCTTTCTTCAGCTTGTTTTAACTCTTCTTTTTGTTTTTTTTGAATTTCAATCATTCTATCTTCTTCTTCTTTCTTTTTCTTTTGTTGTAATTCAATTTCTTCTTGTTGTCTTTTTTGAGCAGCATTTTTAACTTTTTCTTCTTCTTGTTGATATAACTTTCTCAATTCTTCAAGTTTCTTTTCTTCTTTTGATCTTTCTTCAGAAGCTAATTTAATTTTTTCTTCTTCTAATTTTCTTTTTTCGTTGATTAATTCAATTTCAGCAGCCAAACGTTCTTCTTCTTTTTTTTTGAATTCTTCATCTTTTCTTTTTTCTTCTTGTAGACGAGCTTCTTCTTGTTGTCTTTTTTCTTCAACAAGTTTTTGTGTTTTTAATTGTTCTCTTTTTAATTCTTCAATTCTTTCTTCTTCTTCTTTTTGTCTTCTTTTTAATTCTTCCAAATGTTTTTCTTCTTTTATTCTTTTTTCTTCTGAGATTCTTGTGATTTCTTGTTGTTTTTTTAATTCTTCAATACGTTCTTTTTCTTTTTGTTCTCTTTCTAATTCTAAAGTGGAAATTTCTTTTTTTATTCTTTCTTCTTCTTCTTTTCTTAGTTTTGATAATTTTTCTTCTTCTTCTTTTCTTTTTAGTTCTGCTTGAATTGCTTTTTCTTCTTCTTCTTTTCTTTTACTTTCTGCAAGTTTAATTTCTTCTTTCATTTTCTCTCTTTCTTCTTCTCGTTTTTTAGTTTCAGCCATTTTTTTAAACTTGTTTAATCTTTTTTCTTTGAACTGTCCATCATTTGAAATTTTTTCTAAAACAGAAAGTTCTTCAGTTGAAGAAGTTAATTCATCAAATCTCTTTTCAGTTTTTTGAAATTGAATAACATCATGAATAGGTTTCTTTGCTACTAAAACATCAGGTGAAGGTGAAACAGGAGAAACAGGAACACTTCTATTGTTGTTGAATTTTCGTAAGGGCTCAATTTTCTCTTGATAATTTTCTTCAATATCTGAATCATCAGATTCTGAATCATGACCATCTTCTTCATTTATTTCTTCTGTAACTTTTACATCTTCTAATTTTTTACCACCAAAAATTTTGGATTTTAAATTTTTTAAAATTCCTGCTTTTTTTGTACTCGTATTTAATGAAGGATTTGATGAAGGATTTGAAACACCTGATGAAGGATCTCTATTTACTCTAATACTACCATCTTTTCCAATAACTTGAAGTGAAGAAAATTTTCTTGGTTTTTTTCTTGGTGAAGCTAAACCTTTACTCAAATCTGAAATTTTTTGAATAAAACCTAAACTTGATCTTTTTGTAATATCTTCTTTTTCTTTTTTTGCTTCTTTTTTCATAAATTTAAAAAGTCTTTTATCTTCTTTTTTTTCAACTTCTTTGTTTTGACGTCTCCATTTTTTATCTGTTTCTTCTTCTTCCATATCATACATTGGTAATTTATCACAAACTGTTTCATTGTCTTGGTAGGTTTTTTCTAAACTTTTCCATAAAGGAGATTCTATAAATCTTCCATAACTATCAATTTCTAAATCGTTTTTTATATTTTTATAAACTTCTGAGAATATTTCTTGTAATGTTTCTTTCATTACCCATCTTGTTTTTTCAATCCAATTTACTGAATCAAGTTGACCACTGTTTTTTAATTTATACAGTATATCCTTTCTAACTTTACCACTAATATTCAATTCTTTTGGTCCATTCGGAAAAATGTAGTCATTCAGTATTCTTCTTAGTGTAACTACTTTGTCTACTTCTTTCGTTATGTCGTTGAATGTTTTATATTCTCTAATAAATTCAAGTGGGTCAGAGTTCATTTCTGTTTTTAAAAATAACAAAAAAGAGTCTTCGATGTCTTGATGTTCATAAATAGCTTCATACTTCAGCACACATTTGAAAAGAGGCTTTTGACTAGAATTTTGTCCTGCAGAAAATCTCTTCACAGTTTCTGATAATGATAGTTTTGTCGCCAGTGATTTCTTTCGTGGTTCGACTTCTTCAACTTTGTTCATCTGCATGGTAATGACAAAAATGGTGAGCGGACAATTGACCAATTATAATTCTCCGGGTCAATGATAAAATAAAAATTTTATTTTTCAATTTATTCAAAATGTTTTAACACTTCCTTGGCTCTTGAATTTTCAGGATCCAATTGTAAACAAAAACGAAAATCTGTGACTGCTTTTTCGTTCATGCCTAAATAATAATAACAAAGACCTCTGTCAACATAAATTGTTGGGTTTTCATCGTCATATTGAATTGCTTTGTTATAATCAATTAAAGCTTTTTTATAATTTTCTGATTTAAAATAAATCAAAGCACGGTTAAAATAACAAATACTCATTTCAGGATTCAACTCCAGAGCAGTAGTGTAATTTTCAATTGCTTCATCTGATTTTTTCATATCACCATAAATATTTCCTCTTTCAAAATAAATTGTTTCATTTTTTGGGTAATATTCGGCCATTGTGGTATAAACCTCAATTGCTTTTTCGAATGATCTTGTTTGAACATACAGTTTACCAAGCATTTGTAACGGTCTTTTTTGCTTTGGTTCAATTTCAAGTGTTTTTTTTAAATCAAAAATAGCATCATGAGGATTTCCTAAATTCTTGGAACACATGGCCCTTGCTGTATAATAATCGTATTCACTAGGTTGTAAGTTTATTGCTTGTGTGAAATTATCATATCCTTTTGAGTATTTCTTGTCATTAATTGCATGAACACCATTGTTATAGTAATCTACATGTGTATAAGAATCTAATAAATCTTGATTTGCTTGTTGAATATTTCCATAAGCTGAATGACATTTTGCTCTTTGCATTTTGATTTGACGAAGATGATCTTCATTTGTGGCGTATTTGAGAGCATTTGTGTAATCACTTAATGCTTGTTCATATTGATATTTTTGATAATAATTTAGAGCTCGATTACAATAGACAAAAACAAGATTATGATGATCATTCTTCAGAGCAACTCCAGAATCAATGAATTTTGAATAAGAATCTATTGCTTCTGTTTTCTTATTTAATTTATCATAGCAAATTCCCATGAGCATAAAATTGCTTGGAATTTCTTCCAAACTATTTGAAATGATGAAATCATCAATGGCCATTTGATATTGACCAATTTGCTTTAACGCCCTTCCTCGTGTTGAGAAGGCTTTTCCATCATTTGGATCTTGTTTGATAACTTTGACCATATCTAAAATAGCATTAAAGTATCGATGACAACTATAATTCAAAACACCACGATTGAAATAAGCTTCTTTTAATTCACAATCATATTCAATTGCCAAGTCATAGTAATCAATAGCTTTTTGATATTCTTTATTTTTTGATGCATTCATGGCAATTTCAAAATATTTGTTTGCTTTTTCTCTGTCAATTGGTGTTGCTTGGTCATCTTCCGCATATTTTTCATACAAATCATCATTATCATCATCTTCATCTTCTTCATCATCTTCTTCGTTAGTTTCAACAACATCTTCCTCATTTTTGTTTTCTTCTCCTTCATCTGATTTTTCCAAAGCAGCTGCATTTTCAGAGTAATACCAACTCGGTAACTCTTGAACTCCTTCTTTTTCTTCTTCTTTTTCTTCTTTGTATTCAGGAAGACCTCTTGAAGATAATTTGATAAATTCAACGCTATTAGAGGATTTTTCTAATTGACTAAATTGATCTATTGAAGTAACAGTTTTCTTTGCCACCTCTTCTTCATTTTTCTTTACTTCAAAATTTGCCCAAGCATACTTTCTTAATTCCCAATTTCTAGTATTTTCATCCATTACTTTAATTTTTGAATCTGAAGTTTCTTTTCTATATCTTCTCTTTTGATTGATTCTCTTTTTTCTCAAATTATCAAAATTTTCAGTATCCAATTCGTCATTTGATTTCACATCTTCAACATCTTCAATCTTCAAAGTATCACTTTGTGTGGATTCAGGAGTAACTGTAGGACTGTTTTCTGAACTTGAAGTTGGGTTTGATTTTCGGTTTTTTAAAAGAGCAAGTTTACTAACTTTTTCTGATGTAATTTTTGAAGGATCTAAAATTTCTTTTTTTTCTGGTTTTTTTTTTACAATCACAGATGCAAAGAATGGCCTTCCTTTTCTATTTGGAGAACTAACTGCAGGTCTGTTAGGAGCTGGTTTTGAAGGTTTTGGTGGTGGAACAGATTTTGAGTTTTCGCCTTCCGGAGTAATTATTGGAATTGATTCATCCAATTTTTTTGTGTTTTTTCTTTGAAAAAAAGATTTTTTCTTGCTAGTTTTTCTTTGTTTTTTTGTTTTCTCAATTTTTCTAGGTGAGTCTCTTCCTCTGTTCAAAAATTGTAAAACTAATTTTTCATCCATAAGTTCTCTTGAAGAAGGTTCTCTGTGGAAAGCTTTTTCTTCAGTAGTGTCAAATATAGTTAAAGCATCAACAACATTTTCATCATCTTTGTATTTTGGTAGCAAATCTAACCAAAATTTTGAATCTGTGAATCTTGGAAAACTATCAATCTGTAAATCTTTTTTCATTGCTTTATCAATATGTACAAATAACTCATGGACTGAACAATCGAGTAACCATGTTGTTTCATTTGAAACTTGGTCTGCTTCTTTCAGTTTTTGTAAAATTTTGTTCCTCGCTTTTCCACTAATATTTAACTCGTTTGGTGCTTGTGGTTTGATATATTCTGATACAAACCTTCTTGTTATGTCTATTTTTTCAACATCAGACATTTCTCTGTTTACTTCTTTGAATTCTCTTATAAAATCCATGGGTGACTCGTTATATTCAGTTTTTAGGTGTTCATAAAACGCCTCTTCTATATCATCAAAAAACCAAACAGCGTCATATTTTAAAATATATTTTGAACCGTCTAATTTTTCATCAGGTATGTCCAGTGGAACTTTTAATCCAATTGAGTCTCTAATTTTATCTGTCAAGTTTGCTGTTGAGTACCATGGTTTTTTTGATTTTCTTTTTTCACCATCTGGTTTTGGTTTACTCGTCATGAACGAACACTGTTTTGGAATTGAATGCCAGTTGATTGGTCAAAATATACCCACGTCCATCAGTCAAAAATAAACCTTCTACATTTAAATTGTCCTGTACTTATTCAATTCTTCAAAAAAAATTTATTGAACTTTTTCCATCAGCTCCAAAAGTCTTGGTAAAGGCTTAAAACATTCCTTCTTTGCTAAATCGATATAAAACTGAACTTTCTCAAAATTTTCCATGACATAATAACCTTTGATCATATGATAGAATGTAAATGTATTAGGTTTCAAATTTGAATTTAACATATCGTGATAAACCATTTCGGCTTTGTCCATCATTTGAACTTGTCTCAAACCTTTCAAAAGAGAATTGATAATAATCAAAGAAAGATTCAATTTTGTTTTTTTGTTTTGAAAGAATGAATAATAATAAAGTGAATCATCAAGTAATTTCAATCGACTGGATGCCATGATCAAATGTTTTAAAATTTGAACGTCTGGAGTAATTTTCTCATTAATCATTGAATCAAAGTATTTCTTTGCATATGGATATTCATTTTGATTACAAAAATTGATAATCAATATGCTGAATGTTTTTCCATTCAGATTCAAATTTGTTAATTCAAGTCTTTTCAAAAGTTTCCTTGCATTTTCAAGATCATTTTTATCAAAATAGGACATTAACATGATATTATAAGATTGTATTGTTGGTTGATGATGCTTTTCAATAGCATTCAATATATCTCTTGCTTTTTCCATTTTGTTTTGTTTCAAATAGAAAGCCATTAAATCTTTAAAAGTTGTCATTGAAAATTTTCCGTTGTTTAATCTTTTGAAATTTAGATAAAATTCTTCAACAATATCATTGTATTTGAATACTGAAAGTAATTTGGATATCATTAAATTTTCATTCAAAGGTGAAGTTCGATATCCAGTTTTTCTCAAAATTTTAATTGCTTCATCAACACCTTCATCTCTTAATAAACGTTCTAAAAGCAAAGGATCAGAATAATTCAATTCTATATTCTTTGTTCTTGCAATTTTGAAGTATTTTGATGATTTGATAAATTGTCCAACACCCATCAATCCAACAATGATAGTTTCATAATATTCTGCATTTGTCGGATACAAGTGTAAATATTTTTCGAAATACTCAATTGCTTTCTCTGTTAGTTCATTTTGAAAACACCTTTGAATTATTGAAATTAGATTCGCAAGATTATTATTCACATCATTTTCATCCCAGGATTCTTCAAAATATTCGATTGATTTTTCTAAACTGATATGAACATTGGAATTTTCAATCAACATTTCATAAGTGTATATATCAGGTTTTAAACCATTTCCTTTCATTTCTTGAAAATACGTCATTCCTTCTTCATGAGAATTCATTTTAAACAATCCTTTTATCATCATGTTATAAACTGAAGTATCCATTATCATTGAGTTTTCTTTCATCAATAAAAAGTATTTAATAGCTCTTTCCGAATCATTATTGTTCAATAGTCCTCTAATTAATGTTGTAAATGTTATAATGTCAGGTTCAATATCTGTCAAATTTTTTAGTGTTTCAAAACAGTCAACAGCTTCATCAATTCTTTGACAATTACAAAATCCGTGGATCATTGAATTGAAAATAGCAACATTCAAATGTTTTTTCTTGAATAAAAAAACCTGATTGAAAATCTCCACAGCTTCATCCATTTTTCTCATTTTTGAATATCCTTTAATTAAAATAGTATAAGTGAATGAATTTGGTTTCAAATTATGTTGTTTAAAATATTCATAAAATTGTAATCCTTTTTCATATTGTTTTTTGTTGAAGAAACCATTGATGATTGTGTGAAATGTGAAATCATCAGGTTTCAAATTTAATTTTTTCAATGATTTATAAACTTCAACTGATTTTATCATTTCTTGACGTGATACATAAACTTTGATTATTTTATTGAAAATAGAAACATCCAATGAATCAAAATTTTTTTTGTATTCTTCAAACACTTCCAATGCTTCATTGAATTTGTCATCTGATATAAATTTATCAATAATAGTTTCATAAATTCGATGTGGGTTTTTAATATTTTCTTTATCTAATTTTTTTTTTATTTGTTGTGTAAAATTTGAATTTTTTGTTTTGAACGCAATTTCCAAAATACATGAAAAAGATTTTGATTTTTCAGTTGGAAAAAATTGAAGTAATGAATCAAATGTTTCTAAAAATTCTTGTTCTTGTTTTTCTTTCATCAAATATTGAATTAATGAAATATAATCCGGAAAATTATTTAATTTTTTTTCGTTGTGGAAATGTTTGAGCAGAATTCTTGGTTCTATGTTTATTTTTTGATTTAAGTCTGAGTAATTTTTAAAGTTCAAAATTTTTTTGTTTCTTCGCAATTGCGACAGTTGTTTGAACATGTTTTTGTGAAGGATATTTCCACCAATCAACAATGTTCAGATTTGCTTAGTCAAAAAATGCATCATTTGACTTCAAAAAAAACAAGATTTTTCTTTTTGATCTTTATTCAAATTATTAAACTTTAATAATTTATTTCTCCACCAGAAAGAAACAAAAAATTGATATTATGAACTGGAGTATCTTTAACATTTCAAAATATCTTTTTTTGATCCAAATGATTTCTTGATCATATTCCATTATTTTAGGGATATCTAAATATTTCTCTGTCAATTTTTGATGCTTTTAATATTATCTGTTTATCTTTTTTGATTGCGTCTGTATTAGTAAAAAGTTTTCAGAATCAAGTTTTGATTCACAAACATGTGTTCTGAGAGTGAAGTTAATTATTCATGAAATAACAATGACTTTGTACTAACATAATATCTCTTTCGTTTTTTGATTAATGAAATGAGCTGAAAGAAAAAATTTTTCAAAGTGCAACTAAAAAATTAAAACTTTAATATTTCCTCCAGTTGTGATGATAGTACTCACCATTATTATCAATAATATATTGATGGTGCATTTTTTGGATCATCTTTCTTCCAAGTATCATGAAGTTCTTTCGGTGATTTTGTTGGATATTTTGTTATATAACTGATAAACATCTCATCTGAATATTCTTTTGGTCTTCCACTTCTTGGTTTCTCATCGTATGAGTTATTATTTTTAATTTAAATAAACCATTGATAATGCAACTTTTTTCATCTGAGCCACTTCTTTTGGGTTTTCATTTGCATCAATCACCAAGGCATGTATTTCAGCCCTTTCAGTGTTTGTAAGATTTCTAGCTTTGTATCCTTCTTTATGAACCTTTTTTTTTTTTTTGATTGTCATTTTGACCATTTTGTTGTGAAGTTCTTCTTGCTCTCTTTGTTGCACGAACCTTTTCCTAAAAGTATGTGAAAAACAGACTATAGTTACATTTGATGAAGGTGTTGAAGCATCAACTTGTTTGCTTTCTTCACAAAAACAACAGGTGGAGAAGAAAAAAAATTTTTTCAATGATATAAATGAAGGAGTTCTTCGTAGTCAAACCATCTTGCTAATTGTCACAACTTCAAGCAGAAAACTTCATTTCCGAAAAGTTTTTATGGATACTGATTTGAAAAATACATAAGTAGATTTGGATTTCCTTCAATGATTTCAAACAGGAATTTTGATGGAATGAATCCATATTTTTTCCATAAACCTTCACTGACAAAAGCATAACTTCTTGTGAATCGTATAAATCATCTGGTAAATGATGAATCGTTCTTCCTCCATCACAAGAAAAGGCAGCCTCCAACATTTCATGATTTCTTTTCAAAGAGTCATCGACATAATCATAATTTTCAGCACAATACAATACAGCTATTTTTACGTGCTGTAATTGTTTTGAATAAATTTCTGGAAGAAACTTCAGTGAGGTTGATGCTGTTCGCAGAGCAGAGACAAACTTCCTGATCTTCTGAATATCCTTTCTCCACAAAAATTAAAATCCCTGAATGGATGGTAACAGCTTTTTTCACATATAATTGCTCAGTAATCAGATTTTATAGCTGTCAAAGTGTAGTTCATGGTTTTTCACATATTTACAACTTTTCTATTCTAAACCTTTTTTTTTCAGCATTGAACAATTCTTTCATCAACTGCAAACCAGAATTGAAAAGAATTTCATTGGCGAATTTGTTAAGTGTTAAATGTTGACATAAATTCTGTTCCATTATCTTAGTGATACGAATATTGGTGAATTCTTTGTTAATTTTTATGATAGAAGTCGATTTTTTAATCTCATGATATCTTTGTAATAATGAAAAAAATTTCATTTGTTGTGGTAAAAATCACCAACGTTGTTGATTTTTTGTATGAACGAACTTGTGTTGATAAATGTAACAAAATACTTCTTTGAAAATAATCGTGTTGAAATGAAAATAAAAGTTTTTTGAACCATAAAAAAGTTTATTTATAATGAATGTAATCAAGTTTTTGAAATTTTTTTGTTTTGAAATGAAACTGGAAATCACAACAAGATGACAACATCATGTAAATATCATTTTGGAAACATCATTTTTTAATTTGTCATGTCCAGATCCAGAAATGAAGAAGATAAAAACAATTTCTGCAAACATAATGCTCTTTTTTGAGTCATTTGATTTGTTTTCAGTTTAAGTTTCCACGTTTGATAAGTTATGTTTGTAGCATTCAAATTCTGAAACGGTTTGATTGGTCAAACGAAATGTGTTGAAAAACAAATCACACAACTATTCACCAATTTTGGGGATTCAATTCTTTTTTCAAATAAAGTCTGAATCTAACATAAAAAAAAAGTGAAATCCAAATTTTTCTTGGACCACTAGAAAATCTCACATAAGAAAAATCTGATAAATATAACCAATTACATTTTTTTTACATTTAAACATAAAATGAACAAAACAACGTTAAACATTAACGAAAGTAAGGTCTAAGAAATCTTTAATCTCAATAGTAATGGAAGATGCATCACCTATCAATGAACTTGATCACACATTCAAGGAAAAAGAAGACACTACCCAATTCTACAAAGAAATAATTAGCTCAATGGTCAGAAAATTTGAAAAACCTTCAGAAAAGTTTGTTATTGACCTTTGTGAAAAAATGAATGAAGCTACTGGAATTGCCAAAATAAAATCAGATCCAGGAGAAATATCAGAAGATTTATGTGACTTATCAGATCAAGAAAATATAAAACCGGCACCAGAAACAGATTTTGAACCTGATCAATCCATCAAATCAACAATCAAGAAGAAAAAACGTAGAAGAAAAACACGTTCACAAATCATTCAATCTACTGAAGACGATGATGAAGAAACTATTGATGATACTGATAACTCAAAACCAGAAAAAAAAAGAAAGGCAGACACTAATTCAATTGATATCAATGATGGATATGAACAATATGATACAACTTGGCACAAACAAAAAAAAATAGCATTTTGTAACAGAGAAAAAAACCCACATAACTTTTTGTACCATTTTGCAAAGAATCCAAAACATCATCGTTTTTCAAAGGAAGAAGATAAATTATTCATTGAACAACTTAAATTACAAGACAAAGCACCAAAAGGATCTAAAGGTGCTGAAGGATGGGTTGTATTTTCTCAACGTATTCCTGGAAGAAATGGATTGCAATGCAGGAATCATTTCAATAATTTTAAAAAGAAAGGAATCATCCTTGTTGATAAAGAAACTCAAAAAATCAGTTTCCCAAAATAAAAATTGAATCTAGTATGTATAAATTTCTTTAATTTTCATTGGAGATGATAAATCTTTTTGTTCTTGAATTTCAATTTCTTCTTTACATTATATACATGAGCAAAACCTCTGGATACAGTCAATCGAGAACAACATTAAAGAGCAGTTGTCTGTATCAGGTTTGGTAAGAGATAAGTGTTTTTTCATTGGTATGTACTTCTATTTACAGTGTGTTAGTTGACTATTCATATGCATCAACCAAATAAAAATGGGGTGAATTTGAGGTTTCTAGATGTATAAATATAGTATTTTTTGATACAAGGAATAATGTTATTGTGAAGTTGACTTTTTATGGACGAAGCGATTTCCACTTGAAAGAAAAAAGTTTTTTGTCAAAAAATTTTAATTCTTCCAAAACGTTATTCTCATAAGCTTTGTCTCCAATTTTTTTGGTTTTCATAATTCTTTCATATCCTTCATAAGCAAGTGATCCAACTTCTGTAGTTTCCATTTCTGAAAGACAATTTGCAATTTGCTTTTTATTTAATGGTTTCAGTTAAAACGTGCATTTTGCTTTTTATTCCAATCAAAAAACGTTCTGTTAAAGTAGATGTCAAAAATAAGAAAACTGCGTCCAAGCGGTAAAACCTTTCTGATTCACAGTACCTTATTCCAAGGAAACTAATTATTTAAGAAAGTTCATGGAATCAGGTTGGTTCTTTTGGAAAATAGAAATGTGAGATGACACAAAAGATACACTTTTTAGAATTAAACAGCATAGCCAAAAATTACTCCAAGCAAGTTCAAGTAATACAAAGCCAGGATATCAAATATTAAGGAAAAGAAACTGATTTTTGTTTCATGTGCAAAACTTTACTTTCACTTCTGAATTTGGTGTTTGTTCGAAAAAGTGTGCTTTTTCCATTCGGATCTCTAATAACCAGGGTTTTTACTTCTATCAACTCCACTTCAAGGTATGGAAGTGTTGTGGAATGAAAAAATTGGAGATAATTGGGTATGCTAATCTTTGTGATGTTTTATCTGAAACAAACACCAAAAAAAATGAAAAAATGGTCAATTTGGTATGTGCAAAAATTGTTCTGAAATAAATAAAAAAACATAAAGATTGTTTCTTTTTTTAAATTTCCGCTATCTTAAAACTGACTTTTCCGTTCATTCTGATTAATCAGACCAGACATTAAAATCAAGGTTTCTTTCGGATAGGACCGTCGCCAGCAGTACTGGCAGTTTTTGGATTTCCAATAAAATTTTGTATATTCATCAGAAATATATTTCTTGCTCCATTATAATCTCTTGGAAGAGAAAAATTACAATATTTACAATTGAAATAATCTTTTTTTCCAAGTT
>JABLTG010000184.1:0-35744 GCA_016618085.1 Neovahlkampfia damariscottae | reverse complement strand
TAAACGAATCGAGTAATTCTCATCCATTCTTGTATTTTTTTCTTTTGTTCACTTGTTGGTTTTAAAAGAATTTTTCTTGATCGAATAATTTCATCTGTATCAAGTTGTTTTTTTGATAAACCAGTTTTATGTGAAACTTGATTGTTTTCTTTTGGAACATCTTTTGATGAAAATAAAATACCTTCTGTTAATGAAGATTGTTCTACCAACTTTTTTGTCCAACAAATATTCTTGTCAACTGAAGAAGAACTTGAAGGTATACTTTTCACTTGTAGCATGTCTTCTTTTTCTTTAGTCCACCAAAAAGGATACGAATCTTTTCCTTGTTTATATGTTGATTTCATATTTCTTGTTTCTTTTGTTTCTTCAAGTTTTCTCTTTTTTGTCACTTCTGTTGTTGATGTTGAAGTAACATTTTTTTCTTTCCAAAATGAATCCAATTTGAGCTGTTTGGACATTTTAAATACTTGAGATCTTTTTCAGTATTTTCTAGTTGAACAAAAGGTCTTTTTTGTTCAACTTGAACAACTTTAAGTAAAAATAACTGGCAAAATTAAATCTAATTGGCCACTTTTATCACAATAACCATCAATTCATTGGCCGTTGAATATGTCCTCCAATGAATGAACACTTTCTTCCATTCTTGAGACACTTTCATCTTCAAAAAGCACTTTAAAGTAATTTGTTAGATTGACAAGGTAAATTGGTATTTTTAAATTATCTATTGCTCTTGTTATAAGTTTCGAATTGTTGCTTGTTCTTTGACCTCCAAAAGCAAATAGATTGATTTTGTGTTCTGGATGTTCTATTGTTGTTTCCTGTATTCCTAGAGGAACTGACAAGTATAAAAGTAAATTTTTGTTAAAAAAGTTATTTGAAGTATCTGACATCCTTAATAATTCTTCAATGTTTTCCTCCATTCTGTTGTGAAAAATTACAAAAAATTGAAAAAATTACAATAAAAAACTGTCTTGAATGTGATGTTTTCCAAATTTGGACCAAAATTGTTGTGTTAATAATTTTATGTTATTTTCATTTTTAAAAAAGTTTAAAATTTCTTTTGAGTTTTTTATTGGATTGTTGTCAATTTTTTCAGAGATCAAATTCAAATTTTCAATGATTACTTTTTTATAAATCCTCTTCTCTTTTTCTGAGAATTCTTTTTTTATTTAGTTGAACAAAGTCATCTTGAAAAATATAAAAAAAAAATTATCAATTTGTTACTCTTCCTGAATCAGACAATCCAAATATTATCACATACTTTTTTATTTCTTCCTTAGATTGGTCAGGTATTTTACTAACATGATCAACTTCATCTTTTGTCAAATTACTTCCCATTTTGAACAATGATTGGATAAATTTTTTTTATATTTTTCTCCTGTTTTGGTGAAAAAAAAAGAATTGTTTTTATTGGAACATTTTCCTAACATACAAAGGATGCAAAATAGTGAAGTAAAGAAACAAAATTCACAAGTGACCAAACAACCAAAAGTTATAGGCTCAGTTTTAATACCAGAAAGCACCAATAAACCAACAGAAAATAATACCACTTTAAATTTAAATTTTGAAAACAAAGAATCAAAAAATGAAGAAAAGATTGAAGAAAAATCAATACAAGTCAAAAAAGGTTTTCTTCAAAAAAATGGAACTCATATTGGAGGAGAATGGTGGGAATATTTTTCAAACTCATTTCAAACCTTTTATTTCAATAAAAAGACAAATGAAATTGTCTCTCAGAAACCTCAAATTCCAAAAGAGATTGAGTACATACCTCCTTCTGAAGATGAATTTCAAATCACAATTAGATGTATCGAAAGAGGTTTCAAAATTCCTATTTTTGTTCATCCACATGATACAATAATGACTATAAAAATGATAATTCAAGGAATTACAGGAATTTATGTTTTAGACCAAATACTGTACCGTCATGATGATGAAGAATTGTCCAATGACAAAGATATCATCATATACACCAATATCTCAAAAAATGACATTTTAATTGTTAAAGATAAAACTTACAAACCTAATGAATTCAATTTACACATCCTTGATGTTTCTGAAAATCGGGAAATTTTGATGAAAGTCACGACAGCAACAAAGATTATTCAAATCAAAGAAGAATTAAAACTACACGAAAAAGTGGATGTGAAGTTTCAAAAGCTATTCAAAGTTTACCAAAAAAACGTGGACTCTCAACAGATTGAAGAATTGAAGGATACAACAACATTGGAGGAATGTGGTATTGTTAATGGTGAAGAAATTGTTGAATTCGTGATTGGAAATAAAAAATCTCATAGTTTTTTCAAGTCATCAGAAGATGATGTGGAATTTCCAGATATTTGAAATAAAGTTTTCACTGGACAAAAAATTTCAACCAATTGTGTGATGAATAATTCTCTCTTTGCAGAGGGTTTGTTAATTGTTGAAGAGGATAGTTGCCAGTACTGCCATGAGCAACATAAAAATCCACAGTTAGATTTTCAAAAATAACTCTTTGTACAGCACATTTAATTGTCTTCATTTTTTTTGTTTGACTTGTATTGATGATTTTTCATCAAAGACAACAGTACCAAAGTGTCCATTGTGCTCAGAAGATATATAAAATTGAAAAAGTTCCTTTTTATGATGTTTGATTGATTCAAGCAAAGTAAGAATTGAAATTAATTAAAATTTATAGATTTGTTGTAAATTACATGAAAAATCATCAGAAAAGTATTGTTTCAGTTGTGAAGAAGTTTTATGTTTGGAATGTGAAAAAATTCATGAAAACCATAACACAACAGATATTTCAAAGGCAAATGAAGAAATTGTACAAAATTTGAAAAAGATGGTTGAATCAATGGAATATAGATCTAAGGAAATTGCTACATTGACAAAAGATATTAAAGAGAAAAAGAAATACAATGAAGAAGTTTTTTTCAAGAATTTCAATTTTAACAACATTTTAGAGTTATAATGACATGATTAAAGAATTAAATGATTATTTTGAATCTATTTATCGTTCAGTAGAACAAGCTAAAACTAAAGTTTTCGAAAATTTCAAACAAATCCATCAACAAAATGGTATCTCCAAAAATTTCTTTTAAACAATCTCAAAGATAAATTCATTGATGAATCAAACAAAAATTAGAGGAAAATATATCAAATTTTGAAACTGGAATCAATTTCACTCAAAAATTAATTAATGAATCATATTCTCCCAATTTGGTCCAATTAAATTCAAATCAAGAACTGAAAGTATCTTAATCTCTTCAGATTTTTTTCAATCAAAACTCCTATCAAAAGGATATTTGTTTGTTCCTGATTCTGGGTTCAAATATTATTTAGATTCACTTCAAAATTTGATCCCTAGATGACAGTTTGAAACTGAACCATTGATGAATGTTACTAAATTTGTTGAATCATTCAAAAAAGAAAAGTTCAAATGTAAAAAAACATGATGAACCATTCATTCATTATTGTAAGAATGATAGAAAACCAATTTGTTTTCAATGTCATTCTTCGTGTAATCAACCATTGGAGAAAATCGATTTGAGTTATCAAAATTTGAATGTGTTTGGGAGCGAAATGCTTTGTTATGCACTTTTAAAGAACAAAACTGTTTCCAAAGTCTATGTTTCTTGAAGGAAATTCGATTTCTCATTTTTTAGCAAATGAAATCTCAGATGATGATCTTGTTTATTTTGGAAAACTAATTGAAAAAAACCCAAAAATTAGGCTATTAGATCTTTCTTGTAACTAAAAATATAATTCATTATTTTTAGCCAACGGTATTTCTGACAAAGGAATTACGTTATTCTTCAAACATCTAGAGAAAAACAATTCACTAAAAGTTTTGAGTCTAAACTGTAAATACAAATTTAAACACTAATTTTATTACATAATTTCATAACATATGATGGTGCTACTGCCTTTGGTATTGTAATATCAACAAACAAACCACTTGTTTCAATGTCTTTCATGGACAATCAAATTGGAGACAAAGGTCTTATCAAAATATCCCAATGAATATCTAAAAACAAAACAATGAAAAAATTAAACATTAATTGTAAGTTAAAACTATCTATCTCACAAAATTTATTAGCCAATAAAATCTCCGACAAAGGAGCAACTTCATTGGTAGAATCTATGAAAAAAAACTCAATACTTCAAATCAACCAAATGTAAACTTTATTTTTTTTAAATAGTTTCAGTTAATAATATTTCTTCATCGTTTAAAGGAAAACATTCACAAATTTTGGTGAATTTATAATAAAATTTATTTACAACTGCAGTTGTTCAAATCTTGAACTTTTTTTTTGTGAATAATGATAAATCGTTCATTTAAATGTACATGTCAAAAAGGTTAAAATCTGAGTCTTCAGTATTTAAACGTAAGAAAGTGTTGAAATCTGTTTGAGTGTTTGTTTCTTCTGTTGGTGTAGTATTTAAACTTGAACCCAATGTTTTTTGTAAGTCTATGATCCCATTACTCACTACTATGAACTCTGAAGGTTCTAAATTTATAGCAAGTGAGTCTTTTTTCATCGGAGATTTTTCCAAGCATTCTTCCACTTTCACAATGTTTTCTTCAGTGATAGGCTTTGAATCTGGATTTAAATGAAAATCAAATTCATATTCTACATTTTTCTTTGAATGTTTAGGGGATGTTTCTTCTGAAAAACTATTTTTTCGTTTTTGATGTGAATTTAGCTTTTTGCTGAGAGTTCCATACCAGTGGTTCTTTACAGAATTTGGTGTACGTCCTTGTAGCATCTCAGCAATTGATGCCCATGAATTTCCAAAGATTTTCTGAGAATCTATGATAACTTTATCTTCCTCTGGCGTAAACTCAAGTTTTGTGATTTTTGGATCCAGGTGGTTGACGTACCTTTCTCTACACTGTTTTCCATTTCTTTGACTGACAAATTTTGAAATGAAAGTCCAATTTTTTGCTCCATATTTGTTTACAGCTTTCAATAACTTCTTGTCTTCAGATTCACTCCAAAAACCTCTCTGTGAAGCTCCATTGTAATCTGATGGCTTGAAGTGTGTCATGTGCATCTGTATTTTTTTTTCCGTTGACAAACAATTGTTTTTCCTTTTATAGGAACGAATTCGGTTGTTTATCCAATCATCATTGTTTGAACAATCATTTTTGGAATAGTAAATGTCCTGAAATAGCGATTAGAGTCTAATTACTTGATTAAGGCGTAGCACGATTTTTTCAATTCCGAAATTTCCGAAAATTCAATTTGAAATATTTATCATTGAATTCAAAAATTCCTTGAAAATTTTCATCAAAATCTTGATTGTTTCATCGTTAATAATTTCCAAATTATCTTTGTCTGTATGCCATTGACTTGGATAAGGATTTGAAATTAAATGAAGAACAGGCACTCCACGTTCACCAAATGGTATGTGATCGTCCGTCAAATCCCATGGAATTGTCAAATCTTTGAAAAATTTTGATTGATTAAATTGTCTTTCGATTTGCATCAATTTGTTGTATTTTGGAACAGTTCCTGTCAGTCTATGAAGACGATAACTATAGAAATTTGGGTTTTTATGACCTAAAAGATCAAATAAAATCAACATTTCAATATTTCTCAAAATTTCCTAATATGGTTAAATAAATATTTGTTACTTTTTTCTCCCATTTTGAAGCTAAATGCTTTGATCCATAAAGTCCATCATTATGATTAAATTGAACCATCGCTTCTTCACCATCAAAAAAAATCAGTTGTACATCAACAGAAGGATTTCTCCAATTTCTTGACTGAATTTGTTTATCAATAAAAGATGCAAGTTCTAAAAGCATACCACAAGGACAAGCAGAATCAGTAGCTCCTAAAAATTCAATATCTTTATAATATTTTGATTCATAATGAGCAGACAAGATTAATTTTTTTTTTCCAACTTGTTGTTTGTAATCAGCGATGATGTTGGTGAAATTTGTTTTTCCAAATGGTGTTTTTTGCTCGAAAGTATTCAGTGTAATTGTAAAATTCAGGTTTTTCAAAGTTTTCACAATGTAGTCTCTTGTTTTTTTTAAACCATCTCTTGGTTGTGTTGGTGAAGCAGCAGGACGTGGTCCAAATGAAAGTATATGCTTTGTATGTTCATAAGTCAAGGAATTACTTTTTATGTGTAAGAAACAAGTCAAAGTGAGGATTAATAGAATAAGTTGTTTCATGTTGTTTGTTACTTCCAAAGTTTGTGATTGGATCAATTTCTTCCAAAACTTTATTCAACACTTGAATATTCACAGATTATTAAGTTCTAGTGGAATTTCTGAAATTTTGTTGTGGTGCATCAAAAGAACCTCCAAATGTTTCACTTTTGTTATATCAACATCTATCTTTAAGATTTTATTGTGAAAAGCTGATTGAGAAAGACACACTTGGGAAAAAATAAAAAAAATGAACCGTTTTTTCTTACTTGTGGTATTTTCTCTAGAGCCTTTTCACTAACGTCTAGGGAATATTTTTTATTTCTTTTGTGAAGACAAACTCAAAAACTCGTTATTATTGATATGTTGGATAGTTAGATGACTGAATTTTTATTCTTTTAATTCTTTGTATTTTAAAGCGATATATTCGATAGCTTCATCAATTTCCTCTTCTGTTGTGTGGGTACCTGTGCTTAAACGAACTGTGCCCATAGAAATTTCAGTTGGAATTTTCAAAGCTTGTAAAACTGAAGAAATGGATAATTTATCAGAATGACATGCAGAACCAGCTGAAAGTAATTAGTAAGCTCAATTTATTATTTACCACTAGCTGATATTTTATCACTGATCAAATTCAACAATTGATCAGCTTTCATGCGATGAAAACTAATTGAAAGTGTGTTTGGTAATACAAAATCAATATCTCCATTCATACTCACATTTTCTGAACCAATTTGTTCTTTCAATCCCTAAAAAGATTAAAATCCTTCTGAATTTACCAAAAATAAACGATCTCTCATTTTTCTCAAATGTTGAGATCTCTTGGATAAATTTTGCGAAACCAATTCACAAGCTTTTCCTAAACCAACAATTTCAATAATGTTTTCGGTTCCTGGTCTCATTCCATTTTCATGATTTGCTCCATGAATTAATTTTTCCAATTCAATTCCATTTCTTACATACAATGCTCCTACCTAAAATTTTGTGAACGAAAATTTTCAATTACTCCTTTAGGTCCATAAAATTTATGTGAACAAACTGATAATAAATCAACTCCTAATTCATTGATATCAACTGAAATTTTTCCGATTGATTGGGCTGCATCTGTGTGAAAAGCAATTTTTTGTTCTTTCGCAATTTTTGAAATTTGTGAAATTGGTTGAATAGATCCGATCTTAAAATATATATTTTAATATTAATTTAATATTACTTCATTGTTTGCGTGCATGATGGTTATTAAAATAGTTTCTTTTGTTATATTTTCTTGTAACTCTTTAATATCAATAATTCCTGCTTTGTTGACTGGTAAATAAGTTACTCTGAAACCTATAGATTCAAGGTATTTACATACTTCAATTACAGCAGGATGTTCAATACATGAAGTGATGATGTGGTTTCCTTTGTTTTTGTGTTTCAAAACATAACCTTTTATGGCATAATTATTTGATTCTGTTCCACCTGAAGTGAAGAAAATTTCTTTTTCAGAGCAGTTAAGCATATTTGAAACTTGTTTTCTTGCTTTTTCAACAGCAGTTTTTGTAATTTGTCCATGAAAATGTGATGAACTTGGATTACCAAAATGTTCGTAAATATATGGAACCATTTCATCTCCAACTTCTTTCATAATTGGTGTTGTTGCATTGTAATCAAGATAAATTCGTGTTGAGTTGCTCATTGACAAAAAAACAATCTTTCTGATTGGTGGAATACAAGAACAAGGCTGTGAAAAATTGAAAGGGACAAAGAAAAACCAAGACAATGAAAAATATAAAAAATGTGTCAAAAACATTATAGACCATGATGATTTAAAAAAATGATGACTAGTAGACTTGGAACATCAAGAAATACAGAAATCATCAAATTGTTAAATAGAATTGGTTCAATGAGGAAAAATTACAAACAAGTGTTCATTGAAGTAGTTTCCAAATCAAAAAGGAATTTAATGATCTCAAATTGAGTATGATTGATCAATAGATCAAATTTCTATTTTAATAAAACTTTTTTTAAGATAAAGGAAATGAGTTATCATATCTTGTAATGCTATCGTATTTGTAGAATATTCCCTTAATGATCAACAAATTCTGTATTGTTTGATAATAAATAGTTTATCATGAATTGTATTCCGAACCTGATTTCATCAAAAACAAAGCACTTTTATTTATCAACAACCCCTTCCAATATTCCATTTGAAGAGATTACCAAAAGGTTTATAAAGAGTGGCCACAATTGCTAAGACTAAATACACCATGTAGAAAAGAATCATAAAAATACCTTTGAATTAGAATTGAATTAAATCTCACCATAAACTTTTCCTACTGAAAATTTTGAAAGTGGAAAAATGACAATTGAACTGATTAATGCCAACAACAAAAATATAAAAGTGAGCGAAACAACTGGATCAGGATCTATTGGATAACAGAATTCTGTTAATGTAGTTGAATTGAATGTAAATGCAATTCCAAGTCCAATTAACATATTCAACATTGGAGATCCAAAAATTGATCCAATTGCCATTGAAGGATAACCTAAAGGTCAAAATGAATTTTATAGATTTTTACCTTTTCTTGCAACAATTACATCACTAACAGCGTCACCAATCTAATGATGAAAAGTTAATAAAAAATAAACCCAAACCGAATTTCCCCATGCAAGAACAGTAATCGCTAAAATTGTTTCTGAAATTCCCCAGATTATTCCAAGTGCAGCTAAAGCATCCAAAATTTCATCTGCAACAATAAATATCCACAAAACAGATGCAGAAAACTCAAAAAGTACCAAAACCTAAAATTTTAACAAAATTCTGTTTTTACTGGTTGATAAATTGGAGGACGTCCTTTTTCTGTTGTGACAAAAATGAAAATGCTTCCAATTAATCCCAAGACAAGTAAAATGGCCAATGGAATGAGATATTTCTCATATTCTGAAAATTCAATGTCAAAAACAGCTGGTGAAGGAAAATTAAAAAAATTGAATTCAAACACATTATTGCATAAATAATCAAAAATGGTGAAAAAAGAGGAACAGCAGTTGCAAAATATTTGTTCCAATTTTCTTTTTCAGGTCTAAAAATTGTCAAATTTCTAAAAAAAATCCAAATGCCATCAATACAAACAAAATGAATTTTCTTGTACCATGGCATTTCATCCCAATCAAAAGAATTTAAAAATCTTCTAAATAATGATTGATTCACTTTTGATTCTTCAAATTCTTTGAGTTCTTCTGCATCAATTTCATTTGAATCAAAATAAGGATCTGAAAAATGATTTTCATAAACACTTAACATCCCATCTTTTTTTTCATTGGATTGTTCAATATCATCACTGATTAAAGTAGTTTTTTCATCTGCTTGTTTTTCATCAGGTACATCATACTCCTTTTCAAATTTTGGAAAAACTCTCCAACCTCCAGTCCAATCATCATCCAGATCTTTTTCACTCTCTTCGGTTGAAATCATATCTAAAGCAGTTGTTCCAAATCTTTTATTCCATTGTTGTCTAATGATTCTTCCAAATACAACAACAAGAACATATATAACGTAAATCAAAATGAAAACAATTCCTTCCCAAAGAGCAACAGCATTATCAAGGAATGTATAAAACATAAAACATGTTGCAATAAAGAAAAATATTGTGTCTCTTAAAAAAGGTCGTCTGGTAACTTTAATTTCACTTGACAAACAAACAACTCCTAAAACAACAGTTACAATAAATAAACCGACTCCAACAGCTGCTCCTAAACCGAATGAATCACTACCAGCATTAACGGCAATAATAATTGATGATAAATCAGGTGCTCCGTTACCTAAAGCTAATAAAGTTACACCAGCTACATTTGGTGATAATTTCAAATACTTTGACATTGCTTCAAGTGAAGGAACGAAATACAATTCTGTTGTATCTCCTAACAAATAAAAAAGAAGATAAATTAAAAAAAACTGAAGGAAGAAAAAATTAAAAAAAAGAAAAAAAAACCATGAAAATATAGTAAACTGGTTTCAGGTAAGTTTCTTTCAGGTAACAATAATTCAGTTCCAAGTATTTGTTGCATTCATCATTTTCTTGGACATATTCGCATGGATCTGTGACGTTTTGGTCATTCACATGACAATATTCCGAGTCACCATGTTCTGTTTCATTATCACCTAATTTCACAAAAACATTGTTCACCAAAGCGTTTTGAATGTAATTTGAAGGTTTGAACTGTTTTGATGTTTTGGAAACAAGTTTGGATTTTGGATTTGTTTCACCATATGATTTTATTTGTGTTAGTAAAGTGATAACAATAAAGAATGAAAAAAAAATAACAAATTTTGTTGGAGAAAACGTCATTTTTCTTGTTCTCCAATCAAACACAAGAATTGTAATTGGAAGGTTTTTTTTTTAGAATGAAATAAAAAGGATTCAATTATTCATGTGAAAAATCAAATATGCAATTCTAATTGTGGACACCAAAAGTATGATTTTCTTGTCCAATAGAAGAAAAGAAACGAATCTCATTAATTGGTTTCGAAATAATTCCAAGATAATAACCAATTTTGCGTTGAATGAAAACACTACTTTTCACATTTTTAATTTTGACATTTCTTTCACAAGTCCAAAACGAACAATACAATTGTGTTACAAAAGGAAACTTTTAGTAAAAAAACAAATATAATTAATACATTAAAGCGTGCTATGGAGTAACTCTACGATATCAAATTCCATTCAATTCACTGTACGCTCTATAGCTCCACAAGGCTACACTTTCTTCGCAGTTTCCAACAGCACATCAACTTTAGTCAAAGCTGTGGTAACAGTTGCTTCTGGAGTAAGTGGTTCATTACAAGTACATGAATATGAAGGCAATAATTCAATATCAACAACACAAAAAAAGCTACCATTTGACCTATTTCTAACAAGTTCATCATTTGGTTCCTTGTCGACCAAAAGTCAGACTTTCCTGCCAAACGGTAAAAAAAAAAAAAATTAAAAGTTACAGAATTTATTTATAATATGGTTATTGATAAAGATATTTACACGACACATTTTTCCACAGAATTTCCAAATCAAAAACAATTTTATTTTTTCATTGGTACAAACAGGCATACACCACCACCATCAGATAACTCCAGATTATCTCCTCTGGATGCTTTAGAAATTATACCATTCGATCTCAACCAAAGTGAAAAAAAAAAAAAAATTAATTACTTTTTAGAAACACCTGATTGTTATGTCAGTGGAGTCAGAAGATGGTCATCTTTTCATTTATCTATCTATATATTAGAATTACTTTTTTATCTATTGATGACATTGATAACTTTATTGATGTATATTTTTAAGATGCAACCTTTGTATTCACGTGGCTTCACTCCTGTTTTAGGTAATTTGTCTTGATTCTCATTTTTTTTTACAAAGGTTGTATTGCTCAAATTTTTTCTTTACTTGGTGAATTGTATATTTTCACTTTGACAGTTGAAGAAAACATAAAATATACATGTTTATTCAACATGTTTTTTTATTATTCTGGTAATCAACTTGCATTGATTTTGATGCCAATTCATGTATTCAATTATTTTCTTTTTAATTTTTTAGATGTTTCGTCATCTTGCTGTTGTCGCATTATCAAAAACAAAAGGACAATTTTATATCACAAAAAGAAAAGTAGTTGAAGGAAGAATTACTTATATTGATGTTGCAAAATGGCCAATAGTTTTATTGAAAATCATTCAAAATCCAGTTCTCAATGCTATCATTTCTATTTCATATTTCATTATTCTTGTTTTAATACAATCAATCATTTATATCATTGCATTGTACACTGGACCTTCAAATAATGGATGTTTTGATTCATATATTCCAGTTCAAATTGTTCAATCTTCAATGGTTATCATTTTGATTTTTATTTGGGTTGCTGCGTTGATCATTGACTTTATCATGACCATTCCAGAAACTGTATCATGTAAAGAAGGAAAGTTTAAATGTAATCCATTGTCAATATTTGGATTATTTTTAAAGAGAGACCCTTTGGCCTATCGATTTGAAATGTACATACTTGGACCAATTGTAGTTCTGTTATTTGTTGTTTTTTCAATCTTGATCTTGTCTATTGATATTGAAAAATATAGGGGTCTTTATGTCACTATATACAGCATTTTTGCTCACACATTATTTTTTTATCAAATTTTGTTTATTTTGATAATTACCATATTCAATTTTTTCAGACGAAAAATTTGTGGAAAAAAATTGAAATCTATTGAAGAAATTGACCTTATACTCATGGATAAGACTCCAAGAGGTGGTTATCAATTGGTAATTCCAACAAATCAATTTTTAATTTTTTTAAGTTTTCGCAATTTGCTGCTGATGAATATTCCATTGAAAATATTGCAATTTGGGAAGATACCAATGCATATCGCCAAGAAACAGATCCAGAGAAAAGAAAAAAATTAGCAATACAAATCTATGGAACTTATTTAGATGGAGCAAATTCACCACTGGAAGTCAATGTTAGTTTCAAAACTAGATCCAAACTTAAAAAAGCAGAGGGATTGGGATCATTTGAGACTGATTTATTCAATGGTGTGATGCAAGAAATTAAAGCAAATATGGTTGATACATATTCAAGATTTCAAGTAACTCCTGGGTATCTTCAATACCTCAGTAAAAACAGATTTAAACAAGAGATGGGGTTAGTGGATGCAAAATGAAACTTTCAACAAAAAATTTTCCACAGAAACTTGATTTGGATAAATTTCAACAACAAAATGGTCCTTAATAATTAGCAAATAATTAAATAATTCTTTTAGATTGAAAGAGCCTCTTTATGTTATATCCTAAAATTCTATGTTTTCATTGGTTATTTTAGATTTTTTAAAAAAATTTTAACATGCTACAATCAAGTTCTGCTTCAGATTCGGATTTTGAAATACGTAAACATATACCAATGTTTGGAAGCAATTTAACTGAAATTATGGTTTTTGATCGAGCACATTCAAGTGAAGATGTACCTTTAGTTTTGAAACATATTTGTCGTGCTCTCATGATGAAGAAAGAAAATTTTGAAGTGAAAGGTAATATACTAGGTATTAGGTTTAAATCTCATTTAAAGGAATTTTTCGTGAATCTGTTTCACAAGACGAACTCAAAGACTTGGCTGAAAAATATAACAAAAAAAATGCTAAATGTAAGAAAATTGTCTCATTAAATTTTCAAGTTGATGAATTATTCAAAGAGTTACAAAAGAAAAATGCTTTATTTTTAACGAGTTTTTTGAGATTTTTTTTTCAAAAAATGACCACTCCTTTGTTAGGTTATGAAAATTATGGAGTCATGTTTGAGGTATCAAAAATGGGTAAAACACTTTATTATATCTTAAATTTCCAAGAAATCGACAAAATAGATCCTAAAAAAGCTCTGTGGGTGTTGGAAAAAATGATTTCATCTTTAGAACCAATTCACAGAAATGTTTTGAATGTTTTGTTATATATTCTTTATGAATGTGATAAAGTAAACGATCTAACAGGACAAAGCAAAATGAACGTAAAAAAAAAAAAATTAAAAAAATTCAAGGCTGAAAATTTAGCAAAAGTAATGACTTTGAATTTAACAAGAAAAGAAAAAATGACTTTAAAAGATGGTAATGATATTCATTTGTTGATAAACACAACTTATTTAATGATTGTTCATTACCCAGAAATTTTGAAAGTAAAAAAAAATTTTTGTTAATTTTTTTAGACTGATGAAGATCTTTTTATCATTAGAAAAATATTTTCTGGTTTTACTTACGATGATAGATTCAATACTTCAATTGAAGAAATTTAGAATAAACCACAATTCAGTATTAAATTTTTATTTTTTCGAATTTGGCTTCCTTATTGATGTCTCAATACTCTTTGACTAAAATCAAAAATTTATTTCCATTCCCAACTTTGTTTTTTTTCTTGGTTGATGATGTTCATCCTTTTCTCGAAGAAGGAAAAAAAGAAATGGATGAAGGAAACAAAAAATATTTATGAAAATAAATCTACAAAATGTTTTTGATTTTGACTCAAGTTTTTGATAAATTCACCACAAAATTGTGTTAAAAATCTTGATAATCATTGGATTTGTTAACAATCATTTTACTTTGTTGTTGAAAGAATTTTTTTTCAAATCCATTTGATCTATTCACACCATCCCATAAATGACCTGGTTTAATTCCGTATCGATTTGGTAAATAAGAACCTTCATATTCTGGTCTTTGATTTTTTTTCTTTTTTTTTTTCTTTTTTGAAACTAAATGAGCCATTGGATCACCTTCTCTAATTTGATCTTTTAATTCATTTTCATAGTCTGAATCTTCTCCTTCATGAGTTGCAAATGGCTTTGAAATAGTTCTTAGAAAATTATCTTCTGCTATTTGTTGGTTCTGTTTTTGAACTAAACCTCCATTCCATTCAAAATCTTTTTGTATTACAAAATCTTTCTTTTTTTTCTTTTCATGAATTTTTTCATATTCTTCTTGTGAAATGATTCTTCCTTCTTTATCTCTAAAAACTGTTTGAGCAAATTGTCCTGTTTCTGATGGATGCATACTTTCAAAACTTTTCATTTCTTTTTCTTTTTGTAAATTTAGATGAGAATCAAGTTCTTCTGATGTTTTTAAACCAGCCAAATTGTCTTCACCTTTTTTCACAACTGTAGGTGTTTGAAACCTCCTTCTTGAATCATGAGGAGGTGATACATTTCTTCTTCTTCTTGGTGGAGAATCTGAATCAGATTCTGAATCAACTTCTCTTCTTCTTCTTCTCTGTGGTGATAAATCAGGTGATTCTTCTTTCACATGTGAAATGTTTTTTTTTGTTGATCGTTCTGGAGATTTTTCGGAATCTGATGAATCTAATCTTCTTTTTTTTATTTGTTCTGTTGAGTTTCTATTTTTTCTGATTGGTGACAAGTCTTCTGATGATTCTTCATCAGATGTATCATTTCTTCTTTTTCTTCGTGATCCAAAGTCTTGTATTTCTGGTTCTTTTGTTTCCAAAAAACTTTTTTCTTCATCTTCATCTTCTGAAGAATCATGTCTTGATTTTTTTGGAGCATCAATAACTTTCCAACCAGCTGATTTTTCCGATGTTTTTGAATTTAATCTTTGAATTCTATCTTTTTCAGCCTCTTCTGTTCTGAATTCTTTTAAATCAACGATGGTTGGGGCGAAATCAGGATCTTCAAACTCTTCTCGGGAGAATAACTCAGTTTCTGAGGTGGGTTTTGTTTTTTTCTTTTTTCCTTTAGTTTTGAAATCACTTGTACTTTTTTCTACGGTGCCTTTATATTTATCCAAGTAACTTTTCATTTTTCTTCTTCAAAAGATGACCAGAAGTTTGTTGAATAATTATATAAGATGATTGGTTGAAATTGACCAATCGAACTTGCAATACTTAACAAAATAAAATGAATAGAGGAGGTTCAAGAGGAGGATCAAGAGGTGGATTTGGAGGCTCAAGAGGCGGTGGCCGAGGTGGATTTGGAGGTGGATCAAGAGGTGGTTCAAGAGGTGGTTTTGGTGGTGGTGGTAGAGGTGGTGGAAGAGGAGGTGGAAGAGGTGGTGGAAGAGGTGGTGGAAGAGGAGGTGCTGGAAGAGGTGGAAGAGGTGGTGGTAGAGGTGGTGGAAGAGGAGGTGCTGGTGGTGGTTCAAAAGTTATAGTACAACCACATCGTCACGAAGGTGTATTCGTTGTTAAAGGAAAAGAAGATTCACTCGCAACTCTCAATAGTGTTCCAGGACATTCAGTTTATAACGAAAAAAGAGTCACAGTTGACAAAGAAGATGGAGAAAAAATTGAATATAGAATTTGGAATCCTTTCCGTTCTAAAATTGCTGCTGGTATTTTAGGAGGTTTGGAAAATATCTACATCAAACCAGGATCAAAATTATTATATTTAG
This sequence comes from Neovahlkampfia damariscottae, assembly GCA_016618085.1. Classification (NCBI taxonomy): domain Eukaryota; phylum Heterolobosea; class Selenaionea; order Neovahlkampfiida; family Neovahlkampfiidae; genus Neovahlkampfia; species Neovahlkampfia damariscottae. The sequence goes on along the minus strand of JABLTG010000184.1, from coordinate 19,690 downwards.
GAGCTGCTTCTGGTACAACTGTATCACATTGTTCAGATCTTGTTGGTCCAAACGGTTTAGTTTATGCTGTTGAATTTTCACACAGATCCGGAAGAGATTTAATTGAAATGGCAAAAAAAAGAACAAATGTTATTCCAATTGTTGAAGATGCTAGACATCCTTTGAAATATAGAATGCTCGTCGGTATGGTAGATGTTATTTTTGCTGATGTTGCTCAACCTGATCAAGCTAGAATTGTTTCATACAATGCTCAATATTTCTTGAAAACTGGTGGTGCTTTTGTTATTTCAATTAAAGCAAATTGTGTTGATTCAACTCAAAAACCAGAAGTTGTTTTTGCAAAAGAAGTTGAAAAATTACAATCAGAAAATTTCCAACCTAAAGAACAAATTACATTAGAACCTTTTGAAAGAGATCATGCTATTGTTTGCGGATTATATAGATCAACTGAAAAATAAAGAATAAATTTTAACCTCCTTCTGAAATTTTTTTTTTTTTTCACTAAAGGATACGGATTTCGGAGATTCTTTAGACAGGATTAGGAAGTGTTGAAAAAAAATATGAAATAGGTTTTAGTTTTTATTTTTATTATTAATATTTGTCATATGTCAGATGCCTTCAAATTGTTCTTGAAAAATTTTCGTAAATTGTTTTTGATATTTTGATGGTGAGCCAAAATTTGGTGAAATTGTTGAATAAAAATCTTTCTGTTGCAACTTTTCTTCATCTTTGATACTCTTTTAAACCTAATGTCTTTTAATTTTGTGAGAAATTTACAAATTAACGTCGAATCTAATTTTGTTTTTGACAACAAGTTGAATTGTTGAAGAGGCTTCTGAAACATTGTTTTTAACAAAAGAATTACTTTTAAAAAAAACATGAACAACAACAACAAAAAATTCTAAAACAACAACAACATAATCCAACACCACCAACTTCATCATAAGGTCCATCAACAATATCATCAGTTATCCTTTCATCTTCATCGTTATTCATACCTCTTTCTGTTACTGTGTCAAACATTTTTCGAAAAGTTTCTTCAACATTGAAATCATTTTTTGAACTGACTTCAAAATAATCAATACTGTGCTCTTTACAAAGTTTTAAAATTTCCTCTTCTTCAACTTTTCTTTTATCTTTCAAATCATTCTTTGTGCCAACTAACAACAAAAATGATTCATCAAGAGTTTGAAAATCTTGGATTTGTTTTAACCATACATCCAGTCCATCAAATGATTCTCTGTTTGAAATATCAAAACATAAAAAATATCCATGCATTCCTTTACAATATTGTTCAACGATTTTTCTGAATTTTTGAGCTCCAGAAGAGTCCCATATTTGAAATTTTACAAGTTTTTCTTCATGAGAAATGGTTTTAAGTTTGAAATCGACTCCGTTGGTTGGTTCTATTTTGCTTTGAAAATTTTGTTCACAGAATCTATCAACAAATGCTGTTTTTCCAACTCTGCAGTCACCCAGAACTAAAACTTTGAATAAGTAATCACTGTTTGTATATGCCGACATTGATACGAAAACTGTTAATTTTCACAAAAACCTGTGATTGGTCAAATATACTGATTTTTTATTTGATGATAAAAATGTTCAGATGAAAAAAATTTGAAACTTGAACTTCAAACAGAAGAAAAATATGATAAGAAATTCAAGGAAAAAAGAAAGACGCTCCGAAGGAGGAATCGAACCTCTTCCACAATGTGGACCAATGATTTGAAGTCATCCCCGACAAACCATGCCAGATCATCAGAGCAAAATTATCAATATCTGCACACAAATAAATAGAAAATATAGAATCACAAAAAAATTATGGTGAGTGTAGTGGAAGTTGTTCCTTCAATGAAAATAGATTCATTGATTTTGGAAGAAAAGAAAAAGAAGGATTTGACGAAATATTTAATAACACCCTCTTTGCTCAGTGAATTTCATTGGTCAAATGGAGAACAAAATTGTTGAGGAAATCAAACAAACATGTTGTGAAGAAGCTGAATTATTATTCATCAAATCTGTAGGAGGAGGTGATATTAGTGAAGCTTTTGAATATAAAACCTCAAAAGGGTCTTTTTTTGTCAAAATAAATTCGGCAAAACACTCTTTTCAAATGTTTACATCTGAATCAATAGGGTTGAGTCACTTAGAACAAACAAGCACCATAAGAGTACCAAAGGTTTACAAAGTTGGAAAATATTCAGAAAATACCAGTTTTATCATTATGGAATTCATAAACTTTACATCATTCGGAGATGAAAAAAAATTTGCTAGAAAACTTGCCAATCTACATTCTTATCAACCTAAAGAGCAAAAATTCGGATTTGAATTAGATAATTTTATCGGTTCTTCACCACAATATAATGAATGGAGCACAAATTGGATTGAATTTTATGTGAAATTCAGATTAGAAAAACAACTCGAAATGTTGGACAGTTCAAATGTCAAAATCAAAAAAATGGGAAAAGAATTAATCAAAGGAATTGATAAATTGTTCATTGGAATTAACTTAAAACCATCATTGATTCATGGTGATTTATGGTCAGGTAATTTTGGTTTTGATGAAAACAAAGAACCTGTTTTATTTGATCCAGCAACTTATTACGGACATTATGAAGCTGAGTTATCAATAATGAAAATGTTTGGTGGCTTTTCAAATAATTTTTTTGAAGAATATCATAAAATCATTCGAAAGGAAGTTGGTTTTGAAAAACGTATTTTGTTATATCAATTGTATCACTATTTAAATCATTTGAATTTATTTGGAAGCAGTTATAAATCATATTGCGAAGAAATTTTGGAGACACTGTTGAAAAATTGAGAAAAATTTTTTAGAAAAAAAAACTCAATTTAATTTGAATTATTTGAATTAACTATCATATATCTCAGATAATAATTCCAAAAAAAAATGATGCTGTTCTCATAATTTTATTTTTCTCAAGATGAACCAATAAATCACACAGATTGTTTTTCCTCTGAACTTTTCTTCTTGATTACATTAATGATTTTGGATGTGGAATTTTGTTAAAGGACCATTTCTTTTTTTTCCCAACAGATTTGATTTTATTTTGCTATTTTGATATGATTGGTTTATTTTAGAGAAAACCAAAAAAAAACCGAACCGATGACAACAGAAACAAAAAAGCCAAGAAAAAAAAGAGGCATTAGTGTAATCAAAGAGAATAAAGAAAAATACACAAATGAAGAAATGTCTTTCCTTGACAAGTTTTATCAAGCCAGAGAATCAGAAGAAACTTGGAAAACAGGAGGTCAAAATTATATTTGGGTTGAAGACAAAAAAGAAGGATGTACCATAGGAGAAGTTATTTCCAGAAACTCAGAAACAAATGAATTTGAAGTTTTAACACAAAATGGTGAAAAACAAAACGTTCCAATAGCTTTAATATTTCCAATGAATGGACCAGATTTTGATTTATGTGAAGATATGTCTTCACTATATCATTTGAACAATTACACCATTTTACAAAATATCAAATCAAGATATGAAAAAAATTTGATTTATACATTCTTTGGGAATACTTTGTTATCCTTAAATCCTTATCAAGACCTACCTTCAATGTTTTCAAAAAAACAAATGAATTTACATACAGGAGCTAGAAAAGATACTATTGAACCACATATTTACACAGTTGGTGACAAAGCGTACTTTGATGTTATCAAATTATCTATCAATCAATCAATATTGTTATTTGGAGAGTCAAGTTCAGGAAAATCAAAAAATATGCAACATTTAATTGAATACATTGGAAATGTATCCAATGAAGAAACCAATTCAGAAATGCTCTTAAGTGCTCTCGTAATATTGGAATCATTTGCAAACTATGGAAGTTCAAAAAGCTCAAAGACTTCATCTTGTTTGAATTTGGTTGAACTGAAATTTTCAAAGAACAAATATTCAGGATCATTTATCAACCCACAATTGGTGAATCCTAATCGTGTTGTTGATTCGAAAAATGGAAGAAATTTTAATATTTTTTATGAAATTTTAGCTGACGAAGAACTAATTAAAAAATATGAATTAAAGGAAGTTTCAGAATATAAATTATTAAATTCAGTGATTATTCCAGGTGTTAACGACTCTGAATGTTTTAAAGATTTAGTGGATGCAGCTGAATATCTTGATTTTTCATTGGATGATTATTTTAAAATTTGCATTTCAATTTTAAAAATTGGAAATTTAGAAATCGGTGAAGACGGATTAATTTCAAATGAAGAATATAAAGAAGAGGCAATATACATTTCAAATTTGTTAGATATCAGCTCAGAAGAAGTTGAAAAATTGACCTCAAAAACAAAAACAAATTTCATCCAAGTTCTCTACTACCAAATGTTCAATCAACTTATATTCGATATAAATCAAAAATTAGCACCTAAAGATACTATCACAAACTACATTTCGATTATTGACATTCCAGGGTACCAAAATTTTGAGACAAATCATTTTGATCAATTCTGCATTAATTTCTCAAATGATCAACTCAAACATTTAAACTATGATATTTTTTTCAAAAAAGAACAAGAAATTTACGTCAAAGAAAGAATTGATTGGAAATACATAGATTTTGGAATCAACGAATCATTTACCAAAAATCAAAATGATTTAATTAAATCAATTGAAGGGGAAATTGAAGCAAAAACAAATAAAACAATAGATATTGAACATTCATTTGGTAAATTAACATATGATTTTGACAATTGGAATCACTTGAATCTTCTTCAATTCAAATCTGAAATGAAAAGTGAAAATAAATTGATTAATAAGATATTATCCAACATGAAAAATGAAACAAAATTGACAGCAGAAATTCAAAATAAGTTGTCTGCATTGTTTAGTATCATGCAATCAACAAGATTTCAACAAGTTTTATGCTTAATTCCAAATGAATTACAAAAGCCATCTATCATTGATTCTAATTCAATTTTGAAACAAATTGATATGAATAACATTCTTCAAATCATAAAAATGACAAGAAAAGGTTATATTGATCATTTCAATCATTCAGATTTTCTCAAAAGATATTTCATGTTGAGTTCAAAAGTTGAAAAATCATCAAATGATGATGATGAAATTTCTGAATGCAAGGATATTTTGAAAGGTTGTTTAGGAGCAAAGCAATTTAAATTTGGAAAGGAACTAGTTTTATTGAAATATGCTCAAGTTTTTCTTTTGGAAGAAATGCGAGCAAAACGAATTTTAGAAGTGATCATTGAACTACAAGCAATTTCAAGAATGACATTGGAACAAAAGAAATTTATTGAAATGAAACAAAAATCAAAAAATTCAGCTCCAGCTACTCCGAGAAATGATGAAAGAATCCCTGAATTATTGCAAGAAATTGAAGAAATGAGAAAGAAATATCAAACAGTTTTAGAAAAAACAAAAGTGCTCACTGAAAAATACAATGAATTGAAGAAAGAAAACATCAACATATCAAATGTTAATTTAGAAAAATTGAAAAATGAAATTTCGAAACTACAAAATGAAAAGAAAAATGAAATTAAAAAGATTGAATCAAAAGAAGAAGAAATCCAAAAGTTAAAAGAAAATGAAATGAAATTAACCATTGAACTTGAAGAAATCAAAAAAGATCGAAAAATTCTTACTCAATCCGTAAATGAAGAAAACAATAAAACAAACAAATCATTAAATGACGAAATCGATAAGTTAAAAAGAATTTCATTAAAACATGAGAATTCAATGGAAAAAGAAATAAAAAATCTTGAAGATGAATTGAAAAAATCAAAAGAAGAAATTTCAAGGGTATCATCCAAATTGAAAGAAGAACAAAGAAAATTTGAAAATAAATCAGATGAAAAAAAGAAATTAGAAAAAGAATTGCATGAAAAATTAGTATCCTTAAAAGCAATCCAACTAGAAAAAGAATCATCAAAAAAATCAAAATCTGGATTGGCAAAAACTATCATTATTTTCTCATTTTCAATCGTTGTAGTAGCTGCTGTTTCATTTTATGCAGGAAATAAAATGAAAATAAATCAATAAAATTTCCAAACATCTATTGGTGGAATATTATCATTGGAGAGTTAACTTTCTCAAAAAGTTCATGGAACAGAATCAAAAATCCTTCTTGGAAATTTATCAAGTCCTAAAATCAAACCCTATCTTTGATCCTTTGATACATCAGTAATAAAAAAAAAAAAACTCAACCCTCCTCTCCAAAGATATGAAACAATCACAAAAATTTTTAACTTGGAACATTTTGAAAAACTGCTGAAAAGTGAAGAAAATAGTGTAGACTCATTTGATTATCTGATAAAATTTTTGAAACCATTTGAAAACCAGGATGATTTTAATTTAATATATCAAGTTTTTGAGTGCATTTTTTTTCAAGCTACATGTAAAAAAAAGTTTTTCTTTTTTTTTTGAAACTTTAAAGTAAAAAAGTTGTTGATAACATATCTTTAAAAATGATAAGACTTTTAACGGATTCAAATGTTGAAACAAAGACTTTGTGTGTTATATCACTTTCCCATCAAAAAATTTTGTAAGAAACAAATGAATGTTGAACTTTTGTAGAGAAATAAGTGATAGATTTGAATCCGAAAAGATTAGAATTTATAATAAAATCATGAACCAAGTAAAATCTAGGCTATGTATAGAACAAGAGACTGTTACTTTGGAGTTTGGTTTTGTTAAGCCAAAGGAATCTGATTTATTCACAAATGAAGAATTTCCACTTGAAAATATTGATTCAATAATTAATGACTCATCAAATATCCTGGATTCACCAATTTATTCTCCAGTTGACCAATCGTTTTCATTAAGTTTTGGAGATGAAATTCCAATCTCACCAAATAAGTATTCTAATTTACAAAATTCCATACATCCATCACCTGTAGAATCATCATTATCATCAATGAGATTTGGTGATTTGGATTTAGATGATTTAGAATTACCAAAACCTGTTGTGAATGAATTGAATCCTCATTTGACTGAAGAATATTATGAAGTTGAAATTTTTGAAAAAAGACCACTGGAGGTAGGCTGCAAAATCAATTTTATATCAAATATTGATTTTTGGATCTACAGTGGAGTGATAAAAGATGAAAATGAAAAAGAATTTTATATTGGTTGGACTGGATTTTCTGAACAGAAAGATGAATGGGTTGAGAAGAAATATTGTTTTTCAATTTTTCAAATGTGGCTTCCACCATTTGAAAAATCACCAAAAAAACGTAAAATTCCAGATACTGCAAAATTTCAATATACCAAAATCAAATCAATGACGATTGATGAAAATTTACTTTTTTTGTCACCAAGCGGGGATTTATTTTTATTTTCGGAAGTTAAAACGAAATATTTTTGTAATATACCTAAACTAATGAATTTTGAAATCGTTGGAACTGATTTTTTTGGTGTTTCGATGGTTGGAGACTTCATCAAAATCGAAAAATTTTCATTGGACAATAACATTTTCAACATACAGACTCTTCATTTACCACGATCATATCATTTTACAATGATGCTATTTCAACTGAATAACAAAATATACACAATAGAAGATGAAGGAATGTATCAAATTCACAAAAAAAGTATGACCAATAATGAAAGAGGATATAAAATACTGGCAAGCTCTCACAAGTTTGGAGAGATGATTTTACAGTTCACATTTGGTAGTGAATTTTATTTCATTGACAAAAATTCTGAAATTTTTCGATTCCATCAACCTTAAAAATCTAAATTCAAAAAAGAGAAATTTCATGCTCCAAAAGAAAAGGATTTTAAAATAGATTTTGTATTTCAAAACTCAAAGAATATCTTTGTTGTTGGAAATAAGAATCTTTACAAATTGAAATGGAAAGTGAACAAATTTTTTTTAGAATTTTTTATGTCTTTGAAAGACATGTTTGAAATTGATGAAGGTGTAATTATTCATTCAATTCATGGACAATCCAAGTATTTCATTGTCACAGAAAATCAGAATTCTCTTCAAATGAATATTTGTTTTGTCAACGAATGATATCCAATTTTGAAATTCCCTGATGAACAAATTTTGATTATATCAATAAACTTTCATCTATTGGAACTTAAATCATTTCTTTCATTGACTTATAAAAGGAATTATCTTGTTTTTTGGAATATCCAATGATTTGAAGATCAACAAATAATGATAAAAGCCATTTGGACTGTATGTTGTGGACATAAGACTTTAAGTCCCATGATTGAATTAAATTCTGAAAATAGCTCAAATGAATCATCCGAAGACTATTTTACAGTTATGACTGAATCAGAAAGCTCAGAATGGCTTGATGAATATAAGAAATTGAACTTTGACGAAGATATGTTAAATTTATTCATCTCCAAACAATACCAAAGATTGAAAACTTCACAAGTATCTCAATTTCTTGATATTCTTCATTTTTCATTTTACAAGATAAAATTTTTTGAAATGGTTGTCGAAAAGATTGAAGATAAAGAAAATCTCAAACAATTAGTCAAACATCAAATTTTGGATAGAAGAGATTTTGAAAATATCATTTCTAAAATTCAACTTTTTTGATTCAAAAAACAAACATTGTTAAAAAAATTTCTTTAGTCAAATTTTGATTTATGTTTTTCGTATAACGCTTTTTTTTCTCTTTGTTCTTTTAAGCATTTTACTTGACAGTCAACTTCTAACATACCACAATCAACACATACCCAACCTTAATACAGTTTTTTTTTAATAAATTAAATTTTTTTTACCTAATGGTTTTTCTTTGTTTCTTTTTGCCATGTCTGGTTCAACATATGCTTCAAATTTTGGTTTAGTCAATGGAAAGTAAATGAACATAGCAACTCCTAAAACTGCACACCAGAAATATGCTTCTTTTTTTGATTTATGGAATGCTTGTTTTTTTTAATTTTTTTTTTTTTAATTTTTACCATGGATAGCACCTTTTGTGTCTGCCCAGTAATGAACGTGGAGGTTACGTTTTTGTGCTGTTTGAACCAAAACTTTTTGTGTCTTGCGAAGAAAATTCATCTCTTATAAACAGTTGTCCAATGAAAACGATAAAAAATTGTCCAATCATATTTATTTTTCCAAATTTGAGAGAAAATGTGAAGCTTTTCTTCAGAGCCATTTTTTACATGTGTGGAAAATTTAAAGTTGATATCAGGTTCAAGAAGTATTGTTCAGTCAAGATATCATTCTGTGTTTCAAATAAATCTATTGTTTGCAAATTTATTCAGAAAAAAGGTGTTCTCAATATTAAATAATTAAAAATTTGGAACTCACAGATTTATTAAAGACTATTCTCTTTGATGTTTATTGTCCAATCAAATTATAGAAAAATGAACATAAAAACAGTGTTGTTTCTTTGTTTCTTCTTGTTGGTTTATAGCAAAGACATTTGCATCAACTCTGAAACTTATTATCCATTTGATGATAAACTGAGACCAAAATGCTTCAAAGATTCACTGGAAGAAAAATTATTTAAAACTTTGAAGCTTTCAGTTCACAATGCTCACTCTGAAGTACTTTTTGAATGGTTAAATAACTTAGAATTACTTAAAGGACAAAAACATTCTTTGGTTCATTTTGATTCACGTAAACCTCCACTCTTTTTTTTTCAAACATTTAACATAGATCCTGATTCATCCTCGCCAAGACCTCTGACATTAGATATGATTTTTGATGACAAAAAACCTTGGAAAAAGATTCAAAATGGAACAGAAATAGATATTGCCAATTTTGTCATGCCAATGGTATTTGGTAAAAAAAACATTAATTAATCATCTTACAGCTGGAATTATTGATAAATTTATTTGGATACACCTTCCTTATGATGGATTTTCTGATGAAATTTCAGAAGAATGCTATATTGGAACAAAAATTGAAGATCCAACCAACATTGGGATGACTTGTGAATTTTCGTTGTTCCCTAATTACTTTGTGAATTCAACGGATTTACTGATAAATAAACAAAAATTCACCTTCATAGCAATCAATTTTGGAAGTGGGACATTCAAAAATTTAAAGTTAAATCCGTCCAATACCCTATTGGATATTGATGAAGATTTCTTCTCCACAAACAGTCCGACTCACACAGCACTGGAACACTATTTTGGACAAGATGAAGTTAAAAAGCATATAAAAATATTCAATGTTGAAAATTATTGCATGAAGAAATTCCAACAAATTTACCCTCACATTAAGGACAATTTGTTAACACCAATTCCACATTTCTCAAAAATTGACGACGGATTGTCATCTAATGAAACTTACATGATAAGACTGATACAAGATGATATTTTAATTCCTTGTATTGAATATCATGATAAAAAAAAATTCATGAATTGTGCTCACATTGCACAAAAAATTTGGTGTGAAGGAGAAAAAAATGCAGTCAAATATTTGAATTATTTCTTCGATTTTATTCAATATTTTTTTGATGTTGATGGTTCAGAAGGTGAACAATATGTGGATGAAATTGTTAGAGCTGCATTTCAATCATTTTCATTACCTCAATTTGTTTATCCAAAAAGAAAGATAAGAAAATTAAAAAATGAGATGATGGAATATTTAAAAGAAATTGGGTTGAATTTTAAACCAAAAATGATCACAATTGCTCAAAGTGATACAGATGGTCATACTCCAAAACATTTAATTGATTTTATCAAGTTCGAAATTTATGATTTATTGAACACTCTATATGCTCAAAAGAACTGATTTCATTAAATTTTTCTTTAGAAATTCCAACTTTCATTTGACCTAAATGCTTAAAAATGAGCACATTCAATCTTCAAAATGACACCATCTTCTTTGACAGAATCATAATAGATTTTGCTATGAACTCTCGCTTGTGATGTATAAATAAAACCATTTTCTTCAAAAAAAAAAATTGTTTTAGACAAAACCCTTTATTTTCTCAACTTATTAAAACTCAAAAATTACATCCGAAAAGGATTCATTTGATCCCAAATTTTCCAAAAATTTGACTGGTTTGAAACAAATAAAAAAAAAATGACTGTAGATTTCTTCACCAGATCCAGAACCACCAAAAGTTATCAAATCATTTGATACATCAGTTTTAATCAAATTTGTTGAATGTAAACGTAAACCAATGGGTAACTTCAGTTCAATCAATTTCCATTTCTTCTGTTTAAAAGAATATTGATAAATATCGTCCAAAGCAATATCACCATTATATCCACCTGTAATATATAAATTATCATCAAATTCAACCATTGTTGAACCTGCTCTCTCTGAAGGTACATCTCCATTTTTAGGTAACATTGTTAATGAATAACTTTTCTTATTTGGTTTGATTTTGTAAATTTCGTTTGATCTTTTATTTTTGCCAAATAAACCACCAAACATGATCATTTCATTTTTATAAGTTAAAACTGCTTGGCCACATATTGGTGAAATATCTGTCTGTGTAATGAAACATTCTCTTATTTCATTCTTTTCAAAATCGTATTCATATAAATCATTGAGAATTTGATAATCTTCTCCTACTTGTGATCCATCTGTTATACCTCCAAAAATTAACATTTTTTCTTTAACAATAGTTGATGAATGTGCAAATCTTTTTTCTATTCTTCCGGAATATCTTCGAAGAGACCATTCTTTACTGGTGAAATTATATTCATATAAATCGTTTAAATATGAAATTAAAGTTAATCCACCTTTTAAAAGAGTTAGTTTTTTTTTTTTTTTTTTCATTTTCTTTACCAAAAATGAACATTGAATCTTTGTATATACAGGCTGTGTGACCACATCTACCAAGATGAGGTGAAACTATTTTTGAACATTTTTTTGATTTTAAACTCATTTTGTACATTAAATTGTTTTCTTCAACTTCAAATTCATCGTTACTTTTTTTATAACCACCATAAATAAAAATTTCATCTTTATAGGTGACAGAAGTATGTCTACTAAGTTCAATCATCTCTGGGTCAACTTTTAACAAATGCCACATCTACCTTTTTTCACTTAAAATATTGTGAAGATGTTATTGGTTGTTGATTTTCATTGGGTGACAAAAAAAATTTATTATTGTGATTTTAGCAAATATGTATTTGCCAAATCTTCATTTTTTTCAACACTAAATCCATTTCTGAAACAAATAGAAAGTGACAAAAGTGCATCTTTGTCATTTTGATCAGCAGCTTTTTGAAAATAATGTACAGCATTTTCGTAGTTTTGTTCAACACCAATTCCTTCAAAAAAACATTTACCAATATTAAATTGAGCATTTGGATATCCTTTATCAGCAGCTTTCTGAAAATAAAATGATGCTCTTTTCAAATCTTTTGTGCAACCTTCACCTCTTAAATAACAAAGAGCTAACAAATATTGACCTTTCATTGAGTTCAAATTTGATGCTTTTTGATAATATTCACATGCTTTTTCAAAATTTTGTTCAAAAAAAATTCCATTATAATACAAATTTCCAAGGAATAAATTGGAATCGATGTTTTTTTCATGAGATGCTTTTTCTATCCATTCAACACCTAATTTTTCATTTTTTTCAATTCCAAATCCTTTGAAATGACATAAACCTAATAGATACTTTGCTTTGGTGTAATTTAAATTCGCTGATTTTTGAAAATTCTCAAATGCTTTTTCATAATTTTTATCAATTCCATAACCATGAAAGTATGATATTCCTAAATTGAAAGCACCTTCTGGATGATTTTGAAATGAACATCTTAAAAAATGAATGAAACTTTTTTGATAATCTTTTTCTAAATTACCATAACCTCCAAAATAACAAAGTCCCAAATAAAAATTAGCATCAGAATTTCCAAAATTGGCTGATTGTTCAAAATATGAAATTGCTTCTATTTTGTTTGTTTTTCTTTTTTCTTTTTTCAAAAAATACTCTTTTCCTTTTTGAAAAAGTTCTTGAGCGTTTTTTATTTGTTTTTCTGTGAATAATTCTTCAGTTGTACCTTCTGATTCATCTTCTTCATATTCTTCAAAATCTTGATGATAATCACTCTTTTCATGAAATGAGTCCTCTTCGTCTCCTTCTACTCTTAAACTTAATTCGTTTTTTGAAGACTTGTTGTCCATAGATCTAGGTGATGTAAAAGTATCTTCGGTTCTTTGATTGTTGCTGTAATCATCAACAGATTCAGCGTGACTGTACTCATCAGTTTGAACTTGTATAGTTGGAGTCATTCTTCCAGTGATGTGTTTGTTTGACTTTGCTCTTGTCGATAGAGGTCTTCCAAATAAATTTTTGAACTTTCCTTCAACCTCTTCTTTATCTTCATTATGTTCTCCTCTCTGTGATTTGGCTCCAGTATTTCCGAAGACTTTTTTGAGCATCACAGTTTTACTCTTCTTAACGTCTTTATGTTGACCAATCGGATCAAAGGGATATTGATTGGTTGAAAAAAATTGGTTTTATTCTGTTGTTTCAAGTGATATGGAGATACCAGTTTCTTCAAAATCGAATTTATGATTCATTTTGGTTCCGATAGAAAACATATATGATGGGTTCACAAACAATTTGATTGCAATTGCACCATACACATATTTTGAATCAGCTTTGAATTTAATGATGCTATTCTCATCAATTTGTGCTTTAGAAACGAAAGATATTTCACCAGTTTCCCTTAATTCAAGTCCAAAATCTTTTTAAATGATTAATTTGGAGATCAGTTAATTTACCAAAAAATTGATTGATTCGTTGCTGTTTTCTCACCACATCTAAACAATAACTTTTTTCATCTTGATAAAAATTATATCTATCCATGCTAAATATTCTAAATACATTTCTTGGAACCTTAAATTTTTGATAGAAACTCAACGAATTCAATTTGAAGTTGTTTTCACTTTTTAGCATCAATTCTGCTGTTTTAAACTTATACAAAGCTTTCATATTGAAATAAGTTTGTCTTTCAATGAAATTCTTTGATTCTATAGTCATTCCTAATGTCAAATTTTCATGAATTTCATTTGATAAAAATAACTCAAATTCTTTGAGGGTATTTAACTTCATTCCTGCTGAATATTTCATAAAATCCTCATATTTTCCATCATATCTGCTTGCAATTTCCACTCCACGATCATACTGATATCTATATTTGTAAGGATCAGCATTCACCGTGTACTTTGTCAAGAAGTTTTTGAATGTAAAAAATGAATAGATTTCTGAGAGATTTAAAAGTGAAAAATAATTTACTTGGATTTTCATGATCATAACCAAATGTTCCATTATAAGATTTCTTGTCATTGTTGTAAAATCCATGAAAATTGTATTTTTCATGTTTTACCAGACAATCAATTTGACCAACAAGTTGATGCCCTTGTATTTTTAAATTAGAAAAAGCTGACTGTTCAAAGAATTTAAAAATGAAATATTGTAGATACTATATTTTTATCAGTTTTAATGTATACATCAAAACTATGGTCAAATTCACCAGAAAAAGTAAACATCTCTTCAAAAAGGTTTTTTATGTTTTTGCCAATGTTATGGTATTCATTAAAAGATTCATATGGTATACTCTTTTTAGGGTGTATGAATTTTTTGGTTTCATAAATTTGTGGTTCATTTACTTCTTTAAAATAATAGTACAGGGGTGTTGAAGTGTCGTGAAAAAAGTTCATCTTTGATTTCTGTCCAATGAAAATGAACCTTCAATATTGAAGTCAAAATCTAACTCTTATTGTCATCCAGAAATAATATTTTAATGAACATGGCTATTGTTGTATTTTTCGTCCAATGAAATTCACTTTATTTCAACAACTGAGGAAAATCTATAGAGTTGCTAAGAATTGGCCGACCTTAGGTAAAAAAAAGGTATTTGGTGATTTTTTGAAAAAAAAAGTCTTTGAAGAAACTAGAAATAATGCTAATTTAACTGGAAAAGAATTGCACAATGTTTTAAATCAATTAATGCAAACAGAAAAATCAATCAAAAGAATTCAATCAAATCAATATGCAAAAGATGTAAATAAAAAAAATTAACTGATTTTTCCAGTTTCCAATTCGAAATTTACCAAAAATTTGAACATCAAAAGAAATTTTTTTTTTTATTTTTTTTTATGAATTTGTTTTTTAAAATACTTATAATTGTATTTTTTCTTGAGGTAGTTCAATTTTAAATATTTTTCAAAAGGTAATTTAAGAATTTTTACGTGACATTTACGAGAAGTATAACCTCTTGGTCCTTGATGCCCACAAAGTCCTCTTTTACCTTTTGGTCCGTTTGGTCCTTGACATCCAGGTTTTCCTCTTGGTCCTTCTGGTCCACAGAATCCACGTTTACCAGATTTTCCTTTTGAAAAAAATTTAATTTGAAAAACAAAAATCAAACCTTGACAACCTTGTTCTCCTCTTCTTCCTCGGGGTCCAACATCACCATGCTTTCCTTTTCTTCCTCTGATGAGTTTAAAAAATTGTTTGTAAGTTAAAGTTTTCAAGAAAGAAATATCAAAAGGTTTGTCACTATGAGCAATGGAGTATTTGGTTTTTTTTTTCATTGAACTCGCAGCAGCTAATAAAATAAATAAACTTAACGTGACAAGAAGGATTTTCATTTTTCTCTTCAATTTCTGGTCTGAAAACAGTGTTGAAAATTCTTGTAGCTTTTATCATTCAATTTATCCAAAATTTTGACTTTATTTAGAAAAATAATTTATCCACAGACAAATAAAGTACTCATTCATCCGTTTAACAAACCTCTTATTTGTTCTATTTTCAGTTTCCAAAATAATCAACCAATCCCATCCATTTCGTTCAGGAAGGAACCATGAGTAGTTTTCTGAATACATTTGATTCTCAATGTGATGTAACTGAATTAGAATCATTTTCTATTACAAAAGCAAAATCAGAAAAATTTACTCCTCCCTCAAGTCCACCAAAAGAAATTTCAGAAAAAGAAAAAAAAAATTTTAAATTTTTAAAAAAAGTTGAAGATGCAATATATGAAGATAATATTGAAAAATTGAAAATATTGATTGAAAATGGGTTCAAAATTAATGAAAGATATAAATATCCAATTGGATGCGTTTGAAAAATTGATATTAACTTTGTAGAAAGTAAGGACAATTTGATGATCTAATATATATTTAGTATGTAAGATAGTTGAATAATTAATTTGATTAGAATTATAAAGTAATGATAAATACTGTATTTTGACATTTAAGACTGTTTGAAATTTTTTATATTTTTTTTAACCATTTAGAAAGTAAATCAATTGAATTATTTAATTTTTATAGTACGTAAGATATTGTTTATTTAGTAATTTTGTTAGTATGTAAATTTTTATCTTAAATTAACAATCCTGGAGGAAGTAACTTATTCTTATATTCTAATGTCATTGTAGTGCGTAAAAAATATTAAATATAAAAAATTAGGGTGTATGATGATATTATATCATATCTAAATATTTTATAGTTTGTAAGATTAATATTTTTTTCACAAATCAGTATGTAAAGGATCTTTGAAAAAAAAATTTTTAATTCATTTTTTCTAAATAGAATGTAATTTTAAAAATGATTAAAAATTGATAGACGGTATAAAATATCATTTATTAATATTTTAGAATGTAATTTTATTTCAAATTCTCATATTTAGTACATGTTCGATGTGAGAATTTTTCAATATTGATTTTTTACAGGAATTGAAATTGAATGGAGAAGATATTCTATGGACACCTTTGCAATATTCATATGCATTAGTTAAACCACATATAATAAAATTCTTGATCCAAAATGGAGCTGAAACAACACTTCGAGATGCAACTGGAAAAACAGCAAATGAAATTGCAAAAACATTGGGAAACAAAAACGTAATCGATTTATTATAAGTTGTATAAAATAAAAGGTTCTTATTCAAAAAATAAATGAAAGAATCAAAAAAAAAATTGCCAACAAATTCCATTGGATAATCGAATTTCCTTCTGAAGGCAAAGGATATTTTTCGCATTGATTTCCAAAAAATGGAGGATGGCATTTGCAAGTATCTTTTGAAATGCATACTCCTTGACCTTCACTGCAGACATTCTTGTCATATGAATTTTTTCCAAAACAAACAGACATTAGTGGTTTGATCCAGCTAGCATATGACGAAACTTTAGTATAAATCCCATCAGATCCTAATACAGAACAATTTCCCTAAAAAATCAAAACAAAAATATTTCAAACATTTGAACTTGCGATGACACCAACAAGATAACTCGTGTTATTAGACTTCCAAATTAATGGTCCTCCAGAATCCCTCAAACAGAAATATCGGTGTGGATTCTCTGAAAATGCACAATAATTATTCTTTGCTTCCTCTGTAGTCAATTGACATTTTGATGGTGTTTGAATTTGAATTGTTGCTGTTTGTAAATTTTCACTGGATGAATTTGGATCACTATACAGTGTTCTACCCCATCCGGAAACAGTGGAGTCCATTCCAATTTGTAAATCATTTCCTTCATGAATGATTGCATATTTAATATTTTCTGTTTCAGAAACAGATCGAGATAATTTGACCATTGCAATATCATTATGTCCAGTAATATTACTATAATTTGGATGTATAAAAACATTTTCTTGAAGAACAACTGAGCCTCCAGTTTGTGATAAAACGTTTGTTCTTCCCAAAATATATTTTGTGTCAGAATATTTGACAAAATTAAAACAATGAGCAGCTGTAATAACCCAATCTTTGTTTATAAGAGTTCCTCCACAATGTTGTGCGTCTCTAAGTGTTATTGAAGCAATATAAGGAATTTCTCCAAGTGTAGCATTTGTTCCTCCTGCAATCATCACTCTTTTTGTTTCCAGTTGTTCACAGTTAATATAATGTATTGTTAGAGTGAGAAACAAAAAACTAAAAAGTTTTTGAAACATTGCCTTCATCACAATTTTTTTTTTTTAAATGGAATTATCTGATTGGTGAAAAAAAACTTCCGTGTTGATAAGAATGAAAACAATTTCAAAAAGTGTCCATTCTGCAGTCATTGATGAATAGGATTCAAAAGCTGAGAAGTTCCATAGTGGTCAAAGTTTAAGAAAAAAAACCTGAGGAACAAAAGTTAACATTAAAAATCTCCTTTACAAAAAAAAGCAATACTTTGTCTTTGTTTCTCATACACTGTTGATATATCACCTGTACATTTTATTGGAGCAACCCAAGAACCATCTCTTGCATAATAATAAACATTTCCATTTACTGTGAATACTATTACTGAGTGTTTTCTAAATTCATCATAAGCCATAGAAATTGAACCGTTTCTTATTAAACTTTTATCTAAATTTTCATTTGTTTGTCTTTTGAAATTTTGTAAATAAAAAAAAAAAGAAATTACTGGTATGGATTTATGATTACAGGTGCTTTTGGTTGTTCACCATCCTTGGTTGAACTGTTGTTGATTTCCATATCCTTGATTATATTGTTGTTGTGATTGTTCAAAAGAACCAGAGTATTCATTTCCACCTTTTTGATTATATTGCCCATATCCTTCATTGAATTTTGGTTGATTTTGGTATCCTTCGTTGAATTCTGTTTGAAATTGATTTTTTGGTGTATACTGTCCATAAACAGGGACATTTTCTGTAGGTTCTTGTTGTGTTGGTAGTGTAGGGTAAAGTTGTTCATTTTTTCCACCAATATATGGATTGTTTGTGTACTGGTTGTTTTGTTCCATTGCCACGTTCAAGTTGATAATGAATTTTGAGTTGAACTTTTTAAAAATTGTCAAAAGAGTTTTTCTCGGAAAATAGCAGGAATACACAATGATTCTAAAATAGTTTATTTGGACCAATTGGAACTTTCATCAATAAAGTTCAACAAATTTGGTGAACAATCTTTTGCTCATACTTTTGGAACTAAAAAAATTAATTACGAAGATTTGCATTGGGAGAAATCATGATGCTTGGGGAAGTTATGCACAACTTAAGTTGTCAAATATCTTATTTTCCAAAGAACTCAATAGAAAACTCCAAAATTTGAAAATTCCAATTTCTGTTTTTTCACTACATCCAGGAACTATTCATACTGAATTAGGAAGATAAATGTCTTTATTCATCAAAACAATACGGAAGTGTTTTCACAGACGAAATTTTGATGGCTTCTACTATTTTATGTTTGTGGTAGGACATTCTTATTTTCCAACCAATGAAACCAATTTCTTTTTTGTTCTTGATTGTTGTTGCAGTGGCCTACACTTCAACTATTCATGTAAATTTGGAACGAGAAATTTTGAAAACTGGTTTTCATAGAGTTTTAAACATTAATATTCAAGACATTTCCAAAAAAAAATTGTGAGTTAAACGTTTTACAGGAAATATCTCCTACTTGGTACATTTCAGATGATGAATATGAAAATTTAAGAAGATTTTCTACAGATTTACCAGAAATTCATTACCTGAATGGCAAAAATGATATTGAAAAACCATCTTGGAAATCTGAAACAAATGATTTGTTTTTGGTCCGAGTTGGAACAAATTTAGCTTTAATTTCAGGTATTTTATTGATAACATTTGTTATTTTGACAAAAGAAAAGAAGAAAACAGAATAAATAAAAAGTAGTCGTTATATTATCCTACCAATCATTTCATTTGTTAGTTCGGATAAATTTTAATGACTGGAGAGGACAAATCTGATGTGGTAGATCTCACAGATTCCAAAGAAAAAGAGGAACAACAAAATTGTATATTAATAGAACCAGAAATCTTTGAAGAAATGAAATGTTCAGATGGTAATTTTCCAC
>JABLTG010000183.1:0-35934 GCA_016618085.1 Neovahlkampfia damariscottae | reverse complement strand
TCTCTTTTTTATCACTTCTGTTATTGATGTTGAAGTAACATTTTTTTCTTTCCAAAATGAATCCAATTTGAGCTGTTTGGACATTTTAAATACTTGAGATCTTTTTCAGTATTTTCTAGTTGAACAACTTCAAGTAAAAATTGTAAAAATAACTGGCAAAATTAAATCTAATTGGCCACTTTTATCACAATAACCATCAATTCATTGGCCGTATGAGATTTTTCTACTTAATTTTAAAAATGCATCAAATAATCAGTGAAAAGTACTTTCCTCTGTTCAAAGTGTTCAGATTTTTTTGTGTATTTTTTATGAAATATTTGACGTTGTCAATTTCCGATCATTTTTAATTTGCTTTCTTCAGAATCTTAGTAAAGAATTGTTTCAAAGTTCATCTGCTCCATTGAACAAAAACGGTTTGAGCAGAAAGAGTAATTTGATTGGACAAATTCCCAACAACAAAATCAAAGGATGAAGAAAACAAAAAATATTTTGAAATCCGTACACAAGACAAAATACTCAAAAAACAACCACACATTTGAAAACTGGTCTGAAGTTGCAAAAAAAGAATTAAGAAAAGACCAAAAATTTGAAGACTTGTTCACAAAAACTCCTGAAGGTAAAAAAAAAAAATTGTTGAAAATTAAAATTAAGAAATCACTTTAAAACCTATTTACACTGCAAAAGATTATAAAAATGAAGAGGTTAGTGGTGTATTTCCATATACAAGAGGTTTGAAAAAAAAAAGTAAATAATTTTTCTACAAAGGCCCACATGCAACAATGTATATCAATAGACCTTGGACAATTAGACAATATGCAGGTTTTTCAACAGCAGAAGAAAGTAACCAATTCTATAAAAAAGCTTTGAAAGCTGGACAAATGGGTTTATCAGTTGCTTTTGATTTAGCAACACACAGAGGATATGATTCTGATCATGAAAGGGTATCTGGTGATGTTGGAATGGCAGGTGTTGCCATTGATTCAGTTGAAGATATGAAAATTTTATTCAATGAAATTCCACTTGAAAAAATGTCAGTGAGTATGACAATGGTAAAAAACCCAAAAAATTTTTTTTAACTTGTAGAATGGTGCTGTATTACCTGTATTAGCAATGTATGTTGTTGCTGCAGAAGAACAAGGTGTACCTTCTGAACAACTTCGTGGAACTATTCAAAATGATATTTTGAAAGAATTTATGGTTAGAAATACATTTATTTATCCACCTGAACCTTCAATGAGAATTATTGGAGATATCATGTCATACACTTCAAAGAAAATGCCATTGTATAATTCTATCAGTATTTCAGGTTATCACATGCAAGAAGCAGGTGCTAATAGTGCTTTGGAACTTGCTTTCACAATAGCTGATGGATTAGAATATGCAAAATGTGGTATGGATGCAGGTTGTGATATTGATGATATCTTACCAAGATTTTCATTCTTCTTTGCTATTGGAATGAATTTTTATATGGAAATTGCAAAATTAAGAGCTGCAAGAAAATTGTGGGCAACTTTAGTGCAAGAGAAATTTAATCCAAAAAACAAAAAATCATTAATGTTGAGAACTCATTGTCAAACAAGGTACGAAAATGTTCTAATTGGTTTAAAATTTTCAATAGTGGTTATTCATTGACAGAACAAGATCCTTATAATAATATAATGAGAACTACAATTGAAGCTATGGCTGCTGTTTTAGGAGGAACTCAATCTTTACATACAAATTCATTTGATGAAGCAATTGGACTTCCAACTGAATTCAGTGCAAGATTAGCTAGAAATACACAATTAATCATTCAAAATGAAACTGGAATTCCAAAAGTTGTTGATCCATTTGGAGGTTCATATATGATGGAAACATTGACAAATGATTTATATGAAAAAGCAATGATAATCATTAAAGAAGTTGAAGAATTAGGTGGTATGACAAAAGCTATTGAATCAGGAATGCCAAAATTAAGAATTGAAGAAAGTTCTGCTAAAAAACAAGCCAGAATTGATTCTAATGAAGAAATTATTGTTGGAATGAATAAATTCAAGTTAGAAAAAGAAGATGAAATTGATATCAAAATTATTGATAACACATCTGTCAGAGAATCACAAGTGAAAAGAATTAATGAAATTAAAAAATCAAGAAATTCAAAACTTGTTCAAGAAGCACTTGATGCATTGGTAGATGCTGCTAAAAATAAAACTGGAAATCTTTTAGAATTATCTATTCAAGCAGCACGTGTCAGAGCAACAGTTGGTGAAATTTCATCTGCATTAGAATCAGTTTATGGAAGACATACACCAAACAATCCAGTTGTTTCAGGTGCTTATTCATCTGAATACAAAGAAGGTGACAAACTCAATCAAATCAAACAAAGAGTTGAAGAATTTGAAAAGAAATTTGGAAGAAGACCAAGGATTTTAGTTGCTAAAGTAGGTCAAGATGGACATGATCGTGGTGCTAAAGTTGTAGCAAGTGGATTTTCTGATTTAGGTTTTGACGTTGATATTGGACCATTATTCGCAACAGCAAAAGAAGTTGCAAAACAAGCAATAGATAATGATGTTCATATCATTGGTATTTCTTCATTAGCAGCAGGTCATAGAACTTTAATTCCTGAATTGATGAAAGAACTTGAAAAATATGATCTACACAAAATCATGGTTGTAGCTGGAGGTGTCATTCCAACACAAGATTATGATGCACTTTATAAAACTGGAGTTTCACATATTTTTGGACCTGGTACTAAAATCCCAGATTCAGTCAATTCAATATTAGATCAATTATTCAAAAACGAACAATAAAACTACTTGTTTCTTTTTGCCATGATTTTTGATTTCATCGGATAATTATTGGGCTTCGAATCTTGTTTTGGAAAGTTTTTCAAAAGTCAATT
This sequence comes from Neovahlkampfia damariscottae, assembly GCA_016618085.1. NCBI lineage: Eukaryota > Heterolobosea > Selenaionea > Neovahlkampfiida > Neovahlkampfiidae > Neovahlkampfia > Neovahlkampfia damariscottae. The sequence goes on along the minus strand of JABLTG010000183.1, from coordinate 33,050 downwards.
TTTTGTCATCCATTTAAATCAAATAAATATCCCATTGATTTTTTGAATTTTTTTTCCGTTCAAAAATTGTTCATTTGAAGGATCGATTGTTCAATCACAAATCTCGAACGTTTTGATTGGTAAATACCTACAACTGTAAAAAATGAGTGTTTACGACGAAGCAAAAAGCAGAAATCCAAATACAGTCGCTATATCAGGTATCGGTTTTTGGATGTGGTATATTGTTACTATATTCTTTTTCATTTTTTTATTTGTTCTCATTGGTACTCCAAAAGAAGTTATTTTTTCAATCATAAATTTACTCCATGCTTTTGTAAAAAAAAAAAAAATTAAAAAACATGTTTAATAGATTACATTTTTCTTTTTACATTGGTTAAAAGGATCTCCATTTCCAGATGATTTTCGTAAACTACTTTTTTTTTAATTTTAAAAAGACGCTCCGGGTAAATATGATAAAATGACTTTTTGGGAACAAATTGATGAAAATGTAATGTTCTCACCTATTAAAAAGAGATTTTTAATTATTCCTTTGTTTTTGTAAACGAAAAAAAAAAAAAATTAAAAAATAATGTTTTAGGACTGGATTAGCAATTTATATGAATGGATCAGTATACTCAATATATTTAAATTTATTTATATGTGTTTTTTCAATTGCTGGAAAATTACCCGCTTTTCATGGAGTCAGATTATTCGGTATAAATAAAGATTAAAAATTTTATTTTTTTTTCACTTTCTTTTTTTGTTCTTTCACAAATCTACAAGAAAGTGAGTTTAAGTATCTACACAAAAATGTTAGGAAAAAAAAAAAATCACATCTTTTTTTTTTCTTTATCGATCTTGAAAATGAAGAAAAGATGTGAAATTTTTTTCGTGATACTTACCATCATCAATATCATAGTCACCGATAAAAATTAATTGATTGAGGTATAAGGCAGGTGACATTTTACATAAAATTGGTTTTGTTGCGTTTTCGTTGGTTATTATGATGTTGTTAGTGTTGTTTTGGTTTTTGAAAGATGAAAATGAAGATGTTTGTTTTGTTGAAGTTTTTTGAAATTGTTTGAAGGACTGACGAAGCATGTGTTGAATTTTGTATTTTTCGGCTGTTTTATTGGTCGACTCTTTCAATTGAGAAATTTTTTTTTATTTTTTTTATTTTTTCAACAAAAGGTTTGAATTTTGATTTTGTGGATTGGAAAATTGAAACTTTAAATAAATGTTGAAGATGAGTTTATTTTGATGGTTTTTGGTTGTTTTTGTTGATTTTTGTTTGAATTTTCAAATGTTTAAATTTGAAATTATTGTCACCTTCCTTCTTCATCATCTTCTTCGTCAAATATCTCCTGAATCATCAATAATGCTGAACTATTGTTGTGAATGCTCAAAATTGAAGGTTTGCAAGTTGAAAAATTAAATTTTTCTTGTTTTGGTGAGCTCAGTTTGATTTTATACTTGTTTGAAAAATTTCTCTTGAAAAACTTTGTTGAATTACGCAAAATAAGATGCATCTATTTTTTTATTGGATAAAATTTAAAGCAGAAATAAATCTATTTCTTAACAGTGTTTTCTCTAATAACAGAAAAATGAATGCGCTAAATATTTTACCAAGTATTATATTTTGTCCAATGGGAAATACAAGAAATCATTCATTGGTTCCGCCAAAAAATTACCGCCAAAATGGATTATATAAGGATTCTGATTGGTCCACTTTACTCACCAACAACTTTACAACAACAGCAACAACAGAGGACAAATGGTTAGAGAAATTATTCACCTTCAAGTAGGACAATGTGGAAATGCAATAGGAACAGCTTTCTGGGAACAAATTAGTCAAGAACACGACATAGATGAAAAAGGACAATACTTTGGAAAAAACGACGTCAAAAGAGATGGACTCAATGTATATTTCAAAGAAGCAAACAACAAAAGATATGTACCAAGAAGTATTATGTGCGATTTAGAACCAGGTACAATGGACAGCATTCGCTCTTCAAAATTCGGAAAAAACTTTCATCCAGATAACTTTATTTATGGTACAAACGGTGCTGGTAACAACTGGGCAAAAGGTTATTACACAGAAGGAGCTGAACTCATTGACTCAGTTATGGACTCAATTAGAAGAGAAGCTGAAATGTCCGATTGTCTTCAAGGATTTCAATTATGTCATTCATTAGGAGGAGGTACAGGATCAGGTCTTGGAACACTTTTACTTTCAAAATTAAAAGAAGAATATCCTGATAGAATTATTTCAACATTTTCAGTTTTACCTTCAAAAGTATCAGATACAGTTGTAGAACCATATAATGCTACACTCTCAACACATCAATTGATTGAAAGTTGCGATGAAGTATTTTGTATTGATAATCAAGCTTTAAATGACATTTGTACAAAAACACTTCAAATGAAATCACCAACATTCTCAGATTTGAACAATTTAGTTGCTAGAGTAATGTCAGATGTTACATGTTCACTTAGATTTCCAGGACAACTTAATAGTGATCTTAGAAAACTCGCTGTAAATTTAGTACCATTCCCAAGACTTCACTTCTTCTTAATTGGACATGCTCCTTTAGCTTCATTAACAAGTTCAACTTATAATTCTATGTCAGTTTCAGAATTAACATCACAAGTTTTTAATTCAAATAACATGATGGCTGCTTGTGATCCAAGAAATGGAAAATATTTGACTGCTAATGTTACATTTAGAGGAAAATGTTCAACAAAAGATGTTGATGATCAAATGACAAAAATTCAACAAAAAGAAGCAGATATGTTTGTTGAATGGATTCCAAATAATATCAAATACTCAATTTGTGATGTTCCTTCAGTTTCAAGTGACGTTTCTGCTACATTTATTGGAAATTCAACTGCTATTCAAGATGTATTCAAAAGAGTTGGTACTCAATTCTCTGCTATGCTTAAAAAGAAAGCTTATGTTCATTGGTACATTGAAGAAGGTATGGATGAAATGGAATTCACTGAAGCTGAATCAAATATGAATGATTTAATTGCTGAATACCAACAATACGAAACAGGTACAATTGAAGACTTCATTGAAGAAGAAGAAATTATTGAAGAATAAACTGTAATTTCTTAAAAGTTAATTTTGTATTTTAATTTAGTTGATAACTACTTTTATTTCTGTTGTTTATTTTTCTTTCTAAAATGTTAAATTTATTTATTTGTTTTCTGAAAAAATTGACCAATCGAAGTAGACTAAACCAAAAATTGTTGAAGCATGTTGAAGAATAGAACAATTCCAAAAATTGCAAAACAAATTTTTAAAAATAATGCACCTAACAATTTGTTAATTCAACAATTGAAAAAAGTACCTTTGAAATACGAACTACAAAAAGATTTTGTTGTAAAAATGGAATTAAATGAAAAACCAAAACTTCCAACAGGTTTTGAATTTCCAATCGGTTTAAAAGAAGAATTACCATTTCATGTACAAAGAACACAATCAGGTTCACTTCCAGTTTACATTGACTACAAGTAAAAATAAAACAAATTATAAATATTTTTAAAATAGAAAAGGAAGATCTTTAGCATTGACAGTTGTCAGAAAAATACAAGGAGATACAACAGAACTTCGTAAAGAATTAATGAAAATCACAAACAAAATAGTCATTGAAAAAACAGGTACTTTAGAAATTAAAGGAAACCATGTTCGTTTAGTTCTCTTGTATTTAAGAGGATTAGGTTTTTAAAAAAATAAACATAAAATTTTACTTAAAAAATACTTTTTTCACTGAAAAGTTTCACAATTTCTGCTTTTTCTTGTTGTTCTAATTTTTTATACATGTACCAAAAAGTATCAAGTTTTTCACCTTTAAACTCTTTTCCTTTGTAATTTTCAATTAACCATTGTTTTAACTCTTCAAAAGGTGTTTTTTTTATTTTTTTTTTCACTTGTTTTTTTTGAATTTTTTCGTCATTTCCAGAACTTGTATCTTCATCTGTAAAAATATCTCTTGTTCTTTTTACACTTGGGTTCGTAAATATTGGAAAATCATCTTCTTCACTTGATTCAAAAGTTGGAAATACGGTAGTATTTTTAATAGGAAATTCTTGTGTCAAAGGTGCAATAGAAGCAGGAGCGATATATAAGTTTTCTACTTTAATAACATCACCAGATTTGAAAAACGTTGATATTGGGTATGATGAATAAAATGATTCATGAACACAAAACTGTTTATCGTCAGTAATTTTAGATATTTGAATGAACGCTCTTGAGCTTGAATGTTTTGAAAACTCTGCTTTAATTTTGTCTATGACGTGGTCTATAATGGAGTTTGGATGTACTACTATCATATATCTTTCTCCTGTTGAGCATTGAATTTTCAGGAGAAAGTTGTTTGCTCCGTTGTTGTTCATCTAATTTTTGACCGTTATCCAATTAAAATGAAGCAAAAGTCAATTAATACGAGAAAAAAAAAGTGAAATCTAAATAAAATTCTTTTAATTTCCATTATCTGTTGAGAGAATCTTGAAGTTTCACTGAATTACTGTGATTTGGTTGGTCAAAAATTTCCCTTTTTATTGGATGAGCTTCGTGACAAATGCAGGTATTAGAGTGAAAATTAAAGATTGTACATTTGAACTTAGTAACTCCTTATTGATGGTTAGTTTAAAATTGAATTCATCAACTGCAGTAAAATTCAGTTGAAATCCTAAAGGAATTCTGGCCTGCCATAGCTTATATAAAAAATGCATTCTCAATGAAACTCGATTGAGATAAATATCTTCAGCCAAATGATCTTTTGCCGCTTTGGGTGTCAAGTCTTCTTTCATGGAATGATCAATTTTTTGTTCATCTTCAATACCTAATAATTCCATTTCCTGGATCAATGAAATTTGATCTTCCTCTTTTGAGATTGATTCTAGAATCTGTTTTTTATGTGATAATTTTAACTCAAGTCCTCTGGCTGATTTTTTCAAAGTTTTTAAGCATTGCTCCATTCTGTAAGTTACAGTACTTCCAGGAAGTAAAATAAACAACAGAACTGATATTTCAAGAAAAAGAGCAAAGAATAAAGCTTGTTTAACTTCTAAACTTGAAAATAAAGCTAATATAGAAATAGTGGAAGTTGATGATTTTGCGATAAGCAAACAAAACAGTATACTCTTTTTCAAGAAATTCGATTTTGCATCCACCAAATCTTGCAACTAAAATGAATTAGTCTATAATTAATTCTTACATGACCAAATTCCGCATTCCACTTATTGGCTGCTTCAAAAGACAAATTATTTCTATTTTCAGAAGCAAATGTTTTTTGTGCCAAATTGTAAACTCTCCAAGCACGTTTTCTTAGACTTTCCAGTGTTGAATAGATCCTGACCCACAGAGCAATTTGAGGTAACAATAAAAAAATACCAAAAAAGAAATTCAAAAAAGAGATGATAGCACCTGAATAGAAATTAAAACCAATCAAAATCATTGTACCTCCTGGATCTGAAATATTAATTGGATCTTTACCAAGTATCAAATTTCTGACGATTGGGATCAAAAAGTATATTGTATATGCAGAAAATACCAACAGCATATTTGTACGACTGAAAATTTGAATATCAATGATGTATCTTTCTTGATAAAAATTTTTGGAATCACGAAACTGAACCCACCCATTTTCACAACAAATTAAGTAATCATTTTCAAGTATTTTTGCTTTTTCAATATCAAAATCTTTTTCATCTTCAAATAGTTTGTATTGAATTCTTGGGAAATTTGTTGTATCTGTGGCAATATAATCATCAGCTGTAACTTTCACCAATACTTTTTGTTTCATATGTCTTGTTTGACATTTTGTCCATGCAGATTTGTACTTTGATTTCATGAGATTGACAGCTAATGTCATATTTGTATTTCTACTCATTACTTGAGACACTAAAGGATGTCTAATAAAACCTGATTCTCTTCGACAATTTTTAAAAAATAGAACACCACCAAATCTAGTTAACACTCCTGGATAAACCAAAAATAATGAAATACACATTAATATGAAGAGTACAGGTAAGTATATAACTTCTACAAGTGATATTTCTGTAACAGTTGCTAAACTGATAATCACATTTAATGAACCTGATGCAATAAATAATACAATGGATACCAATACAAATATCAATATATCAATAAATAGAGCGTAAATTAATTTGAAGAAATGAATCACTCTTGTTAATTGTTTTAGAATTGAGCTTGCTTGGTATTCTTTATAATTTACAAATTCAAATCGATGAAAAAAAGCTACTACTCCTAAAATAATCAAATAAACGAATAACATGGTGAAGAATAATGAAACACCTATCCACCATTGAATAAACATTCCTCCATCATTGAACACATGAGATATCATTAATTGAGCTAAATTATACATCAATAAAGCAATTCCCATGAATGCTTGATACTTTTGAGATATCATATTTTTATTCCAAAATTTGGAAATCCATAAAAATGGAAAAGAAAAAACAGCATTTGAAACAGAAGCCAATGAAATTCCTAAAATAATTGCCATAATTGAAAAAACAGGTTTTGTGTAAACAAAAGAAGAATAATGAAGTAAAATGTTACAAATAGCACAAACAAACAAACCAATGAACACTAATTTCTTTAATCAATGCAAAAAAAAGTACTTACAAGTCAAGAAATGAAATTTGTGTTCAAAGATGGTATATAAATGCAATTGATTTGAGAAATTTTCAAAACCTTGATTTCCAATACTATTTTTCGTTTGTAAGATTCCAAAACAATATCTCAATTCACTCTTTGGTATTGAATCAGTTTTTTCAACTGTTAATTTTTCTCCATGATTCTCATATTCACTTTGTATCAATGCTGATAGACATGGTGAAGCAACTGCTCTACAAAAATAAGCCAATTGAATATATGCCACCAAATTTAATTCAGTCACTTGTGGGAAGTTGGACAAAATGAACCTTCTTCCATAATCTGAAAATGGAAAAACCCAACCTGATAGGTAAAATGTAAAACGAATGTACAAGAAGCAAATAGCTCCACAAATCAAAATAACAATATTCTGAATAGTAAATTTCTTTGGTTCTTGTTCTAAAATCAAATTTTCTGGATTATTCTTTAAATGAGAATGGAATCCATGCTGAGAGGTATTGATCAAAAAAAAAGTAATTCTTACATGAATAGAGCCAAATAATACAACAACAATCAATGCACAAAAACATAGTGAAGTAATAAACCATAAATAATAATCGATTGGTATATATCGATGGTATGTTGGAACCCAAACTTTACCAACAGACCAAATTGCAATAAACAAACTAACTGCATTTGCAAAATTCTTATTCTTAAATTCATCTGCAATATAACCCAAAATATAAACTAGAAAAAGTTAATTTTTAAAGAATTGAGAACTCTCTTGCATTCCATCAGCAAATCCGTAAATAATTCTTCCACATAAAATAATATAAAAATTTACTGGAGCACTTATGTATAGAACTCCAATTGTAGTTGTCAATTGTCCAAGAAAAATGAAAATTGAACTCATGAATAAAACAGTGAATCTCAATGAGATTATTCCGAATTTATGGAATTTCTTATTGAATTTTGAATATATTCCTCTTCCTAAAATTATTGCTATTACAGAAACAAGAGAAGAAAATATATAAGCGACAGAAGCTGAGACATAATAAGTCAAACTGAACAAAATTTTGATATCCTTTTCTTCAATTCTAGTGATGTTTGAAGAAGAGTCATGTAATGGTGATAACTCTTCTGGTCTTGAAAAATTTGGTCTATTTATGTATTAAAAAACAGATTTTGTTACCCAATTCTTATTAATAGCATGATTAATAGAATAAAACCATTATATAAAATGACACTTGAAAAAGTTACTTCGTAGTAATTTCTTTCATAGGTTGACAACTCTTTTGAAGTTGTAAATTTTTTGGCTTTTTTTGGTGGTTCTTTTTTTTTATTTGTTGTTTGTGATAGAAAAGTTTCTGCTTTTGAGGTGTGAGAGAACTCTTTCATGGATTCAACAGTGGCATCATCATTACTATCAAATGTTTTGCTTAACATTTTGGTTGGAAATTTTGAAAATAAATCTCCGAGGCCTGATTTTTTTCTATTTTCAGGTTTTTGTTTTGATATTCTTTCAACTGTCACTCTTTCTGAATCAATTGATGTTTTTCCAGGTTTGTCAGGTTCAGATCTTGTTCTTTTATGTCTAAGTTTCGGTTTTTGTTCAAGTTCAAATATTTTTTTTTCAGGCGGCTCAATATTTGGTTTTCTGTTTGAGTTTTCAGACATTTGTGTTTCAACTGACAGAGGTGTTGTTTAAGAAGTAATATGATTGGTTGGAAAGAAGTTTTATTTTATCCTGTTGGAGTTATAAATTTTGACAGATTTCTTAACTGCTTCTGTAATAGTATATAAAGGTTTGTATTTTAACTCTTTTTTAATTTTTGAAATGTTTAATGTCAAACCAATTGAATATTGCATATATGCTTTAGTAATTGGAATATGTATCTCAATAATTGGATCCAAGAACCATTTTAAATAATAAAGTGAATAACAGATACATTTAAATATAGAATAAGGTAATAAATAAAATTTTGGCGTTTTTTGAGTGAATCCTTCAATCACTTTTGTTTGAAATCCAGAAATGTCCATTAATTCGTCATCAGAAACAAAGAACCGATTACCAGCTGCAATTTCAATATTTTCAAGACCTAAAATTTGTGCATGAGCAGCGTTTTCAACGTAACAATTAGTAACTATTGCTGAAGAGAGTGTTGAAATTGAAATCGGAATTGTTATCTTTGCCACTGTTTCAAATGCAACTTTATCACAAGGACCCCATAATCCAGCAGTTGAAAAAACTACAGTATTCAACCCATTGTATCCATTTACCTCCATAACAATTTTTTCAGTGTGTTTTTTGGATTCACCATAAGAATCATGATCATCTGTGTATTCCACTGACTCATCCACATTGATCAGGTTATATTTTGGTTGAAATGCAGTGGTACTGGATGTATGTATTAAAGTATAAACATTATTTTCTAAACAACATTCAAGGATATTTTGTGTCCCAATGATATTCGTTGTAAATATCTTTTCTCGATTACAATCAAGTTCAACAATAGCAGCAGTATGAAAAACAGTATCTACATCTTTGAAATGTGATTCCATTGATTTTATATTCGAAATGTCTGCTGAAACATATTCCACATTTTTTTTTGGTTTTTTTGTTATTTTATCTAAACTAATAATTTTTGCATCCGGAAACCTTTGGCATAGCATATCTATTAATATAGTTCCAAAATTACCACAGCCTCCTGTGACTAGAATTTTTTCCACTCTTTGTGGTTGTTTATTTTTTTTTTGGTTGTATTTTTTTAGCAAGTAATTGTTTTTCCAGATCTGAAGATTGTCTAGGATTGTATTTGCTCTTTTTTCTTGTTTTTGGTGGTAAATCAATCGAATTACGAACAAGGATGCTACTAAGAGCAGAAGAGTTAGCATTAAAAATCAAATTGATTGGTTCAAACAACAAGTGGTTGTTTCGAACAATAGAAACATACACACTGAAAAAAATCTGTCAAGAATTGTATGGTATTGATAATGTATTCATATTGATAGGAAAAAAGTTATAAAGACAGAAATGTCAAAAGATAAAAAACTCAAACCATAAAATCACAAAATTAGGAAAGCAAACCAAAAGTTCGAATAAAATCAAATCCAAACAATTCAAAATGGAAAAAATCTTAAAAAAAACCAAGAATTTATTATTGGATTTATGGAGTAGGAGCAGCTACAAATGAGAGTCCAACAGTAGTGCAGGCAGACATACAAGCACCTTGAACTAATGAACAAGCAACAGGTCCTCCAGAAACCCATGCCCACCATCCAAATGGAGTGAATCCCAAGGATCCCATGCAAGTGATGTATGCTACATTGCATGAAGTGTAGCACATTGATACAGCAGATCCTGCGGCAATAGGCCCACTTTGAGTAATAGCGAATATCATAAACAATATGATTACTTTCAAGTTCATATTTCCAAAGCTGATCCACCAATGATTTTGATCTATTTATAAGTGCTGTTGGAAATTTTCAGTTAATTTTTCCAAAGCTAAAAAACTATAATTCTGTCAGTTACACCAGGAATGCATATCCAATAAAACCTGACTTAGTGTAAATGAAAACACCAAGTTTATTCAAGCAGATTTTCATTTCGTTTTTTACGGAATTCTTCATTTTTTTCATCAATCTTGAGGTCATATAATAATTTACCCAGTCCATCTGAATAATTCCCATTTTCTTTTAATTTACAAATCATCTCCTTGTATTCCTCTATTTTTGCTTTTTCAGGCCATTCTTTGATTAAATTTGTCAATGTTTCTCTGAATTTGTTTCCTCTTGATTTAGCAATCATCTTGATGATTGCGTCATTGTTTGTCCAACCACCTGAATCCATGATATGAACCTGAAAGTAAATCTAATTTTGGAAACGCTTACTTGTGAAAAAAGCACTTTCTCTTCATCAATTTGTTGATATTTCAAGAAAAAGAAATCAAAAAAAGGGTAGACTTTCATTTTTTTCATTGGAGAACCTGTTTTTGGACATACTTCTAACTGAATTGGTTCATTAAATCTTATCCCATCGTGCATGAATGGTTTTCCAGTTGCTATTAGAGTTTGTGTTTCTGGATCATAAGTCATTGTTGTTGCTTGATAAGAAACTCTAGGATTTAAAGGATATGAGAATACTACATCCGCAACACCAATCATCAAGTTGTGTTGAAAATTTGCTAAATTTTCTTCAATTCCTTTTTCTTTGAATTTTTCTCTGAGAGTTTCGTACTCGTAATATCCCAATGATTCCATCCTTGTGATGTTTGGATCTGATTTTGATGCGCTTTCAAATGTTGAGTAAGACAAAACAAATCTCTGAAGTGAAATAGGTATTACACATTCAAATTTCAGTGCTTTGGCATTTTTGGACAGTTTCACACCTGGTAAATAATTCAATTTTGAAAAATAAGTATTCATTTCACTTTCATCATGCCTTCCTATCAACTAAAAATGAATTTATTTTTTTTCAATGATGATACCTCCCAATCAAAGCTATCCTTCATCAGTTCTTCAGAAAATTTAAAATCCTGCTTGTAAATAAATGGATGTTCAAAATATTCATCAGTATAATTGAATTTTTCTGTAATTTGTGGAGAACAGATCATTGAATCATTTTGATATTTGAATATAATTTTCTCACAAACTTTTGTTCTTAAAAATCTTTTCCAAGGATCATGATACATCTCATGTTTCACTATCCGAGATATTTCTTCAAATAGTAATTCTGGAGAATCTTCAAACATCCATTCTTCCAAATTGTTTTTTTGTGATTGGTAATGCTTCAAAATTTTTTCTTTAGATTTTCCAGACAGATTAATTTCCGAATTAGAAGAATCTAATAAATACTTTTCTATGATTTCTAAAGTCTTTATAATAAAATTTTTTGATTCTGTCAAGTTTTTAACTTCCAACAAGAAATTCCATGGTTCTTGGTTGAACTCTGTTTTCAGAAACTCATGAAACTCTTTTGAGATATCAGACTTTACGAAGACAGCATCAAAGTGAAGAACAAAATTTTTGTGGTCAAACTTCTGAGTCATGAGAAATTAAGTGATAAATGTTTTTATTGGATGATGGATTGAACCCTTTTTGAACGAGTTTTCTCAAAGATTTGTTCTTTTTCTTCAATTTTTAAATAATAAAGCAATTTTCCAAATCCGTCCACTGGAATTCCATTCTCTTCTTTGACCAATTCTTCTTTATTTTCTTCAATAGTGGAACCATCAGGAAAACCAGTTTCTAAATTGCTCATATTTTCTCTGAATTTAGAACCCCTAGATTTGGCAACAAGTTTAAATAATTTCTGATTCCTTGACCATCCACCAACATCTAAAATGTGAACCTAAATTTTTTGAGTTTAACAATGATGATTCAATTACTTGTGAAAAAAGTGTTTTTTTCTCGTCTAGTTTTTGGTATTTCATAAATACAAATCCAAACATTGGATATACTTTCATTTTTTTTGGTGGCATTCCTAATTTTGGACAAACATCAATCATAGAAGATTTTAAGAATTGAAGACCATCTGGAACAAATGGCTTGCTAACTGATAAAATGGTTCGTGTTTTTGGATCATAAGTTTTAGCATTCGACTGATATATCTTTCTTCCATTCAAAGGAAATGGAAAAATGAGGTCAAAAGTGTTAGTTGTCAGATCGTAGTTCACTCCATGAGCTTCTTCGTCCCATCCTTTATCAAAATATAATTTCTTCAATTCTTTTTCATGATAATAATCTATAGAATCTATTTTAGTGATATTTGGATCATTTTTATTCACAGATCTTCTAGTCCCAAGTGACAAAAGTACTTGTTGAAAATCCATCTCTAAAATGATTTCATGTTTCATTACATGAAGGTTACTGGAGAATTTTAAGCCTGGTAAATAATTTAAATTTGAATAGTAAGTATTCATCTTTCCTTCGACATGTGAACCCATCAACTACATGTGTGAAATTTCTTTTTTTTAGTTACCTCCCATTGAAAGTTATCTTTCATAAGTTCTTCACCAAAATCGAAATCCTGTTTGAAAATAAATCGGTGTTGAAAATATTCATCAGTGTAATTGAATTTTTCTGTAATTTGTGGAGAACAGATCATTGAATCATTTTGATATTTGAATATAATTTTCTCACAAACTTTTGTTCTTAAAAATCTTTTCCAAGGGTCATGATAGAGCTCATCCTTTATTATTTTACATATTTCATCAAATAATTTATCCGGAGTGGCATCAAACATCCATTCTTCCAAATTGTTTTTTTGTGATTCAAAATCTTTGAGCACTGGAAATTTGACTTTTCCACTGACGTTAATTTCATATTTTGAAGATTCTAAAAGGTGATTTTCAATAATTTCCAATGTTTTTGTCACGAGTTGTTTTCCTTCTTGTAACTTTTTTACTTCACAAAGAAACAACCACGGCTCTTCATTGAATTCTGTCTTCAGGAATGAATGAAACTCTTTTCCTATCTCTTGGTTTGAAAATACGGAGTCAAAATGAAGAACAAATTGCTTGAAGTCAAATCCTTTGTTGGTCATCTTCAACGAAAGTGGTTAATATTGGGTGTCCATGATTGGCCAGTTTAGAACAGAAAAATTCGAAAACCGAAAACAAGACATACTGATTTTAATTCATCATGAAGATAAGTATTTCAAAGAGATAATTACTATTCTAAAAAAACGACCAATCATTTCTTTTTTTAAATGAGCAAAAGACTGTACTCACAAACTACGTTAAATTTACCAAAGAAACATTTCTCAATTTTTGGAAAAAAAACAAAAGAATTCATTATTCATAATGGTTTCAGATATGTAGTTCCATACGTAAAACAACATAGAGTTTTTAAACAAAAATTCTTAGGAATTTGTTCATGATGGATTTTGCAAAGGTAGGTGGTTTGAAAAAGAGTTAGTAGAAGTATATTCCAAAGAATATTCAGTTCCAAAAGAAATTTGTTCAAAAATGATCTCAAAAGGTCTAATTAAAGTTTGAACAAAAATAATGTAATTATTTGTGTAGGTCAATTACAAAGAGGTGAAAAATGATTATGTCATAAAAAATGGTGATAAATGTCAGTATACAAATGGTAATATTCTTGAACCTGTTTCTTTATATTTTGATGAAATTGAGGTCATATTTGAAGATGATGATTTATTCGTTATTAATAGTATGAGAACTGTTTTGATTTGACAATTTTATTTTAGAACCTTGTTCGGTTCCTGTGCATTCTAGCGGTAGATATAGAAAGAATTCATTGGATTATTTATTAAAAGAAGAATTTGGAATTGAATTTGATTTGAAATTGACTCATCGTTTAGATCGAGTAACAACAGGTGTTTTGATATTCGCAAAGAATACAAAAATGGTTACGAAAATAGGAAAATTAATTGAGAATGGGAAATTCAAAAAATATTATCTTGCAAGAGTCTCTGGATATTTAAAACCTGATGAGATTTTATTGGTTGATAAATTCCTGTATTTGGAAGATGCAAGGAGAGCAAGATGGAGATTTGTAGAAAATGACAAAAAACTTGAAGAATTAAAGAAATCTCTTCCATCTTCTTCCTATCTTAAAAGTGCTGAAACCATATTTCTATCACTCGGCTATGATGAAAAAACTGAATCAACATTGATTTTCTGTGCACCTCAAACAGTAACACATTTTCAAAGAATTAACAATTCAAAGGGACGAACACATCAATTAAGACAACATTTGAAATCTTTGAATTTAGTTATAATCAATGATGATTTCCATGAAAATAAAATAGTAAAGAAGGAAAATTATTGGGAAGAAAATTTTGATGAAAATTTCAACATAAAAGAAGTTGATCCAATAAAAGAAATACAAAATCCTGATACATCTTCAATGATGATCAATTTACATGCATTCAAATATTTCAGTGAGAATGGTGATTATGAATTTGAAACCAAAAATTTACCAAAATGGACAAATGACTTTAAATTTGATTTGCAAGTTGGTGAAAAAAAAGTGAAGAAATTTTTGGAAGAGTTAAAGAAATCTCAATAAATTTAGGATAAAAATTATTATCCAATCATATTGTTCATTTTTTTTTTCTGTTGGTTTGCTTGGATGACTGAATTGGAACTGAATAACACTAAATTATTCTCTGGATTTGTAGGAAAATTACAAGAAGATAAAGATGCAGAAATACAAATTTCTGTGACCATAATGGGCGATAAAAACGTTGGAAAAACGAGTAGAAAAATTCAAAACCAACTTATTTTTTTTAGGTTTAGTATCAACTTTTTTGGATGGAAGCATGAAAAAAGAATATATTCCTACCGTTTTTGATCGATATTCAACACTTCTGCGAGTAAAAAATGTTAATCAACTTTTAGATTTATCAATACATGACACAGGTGGAAATCAATCCGGTTTATTTCCTTTAAATTCATTTTGGAACCAATGGATTATAGATAGTGATGCAATTATTTTAGTTTATGACTCAAATGACTTAGAAAGTTTAAAATCATTAAAAAAAATTGCAAAAGCAATTGAAAATGTCAAAAGCAAAGAAAATCATTTCGTCAACCCAAAAACTCCTTATTTTCCTATTGTTTTAGGTAAAAATATTTAAACTTTTTTTCACTAAAAATTTTTTTTTCAGTTGGAACAAAAACAGATTTGATTGAAGTTGAGACAATCACAGATAAAGATTTATTGTTATTCGCCAAAGATAATTTAAAAGTTGAAAGGTTTAATGAAGAAAATCCATGGAATTTTAAAATTGATTGTAAAAACACAAAGAAAGTTGAAGAAGTTTTTCAAGCGATATTTCATCAAGCAGTTGTATACAAAATGAGAAAAATTGAAGAGTTAGAAGTGTTAAGAAGGGATATTGGATCACCTCCCGTTTTGTCTCCAAGAGGTGAGACAATGACTCCAAGTCCTTCAGATGAACACACAAAAGCAAAAAAGAACTCACCTGGTGAAAATACCACTACCAGACAGAGAAGGAAAAGTTTATCTGAGGTACTGTTAGGGAGTTTTTTTAGTCATTCATCTGATAAAGATAATGATGAAGTGGATTTTTTTAACTCAATAAAACATCAATGATTAATTTCGTTTTGTTTAAAAAGTGACTTTTTGTTCCAATGAATTTTTATTTCCAAATGTATTGAATCAACTCAAGGAGACTTTGGGTGAATGAAAAAATAGAAATTCCAATGACAATCAACATTAACATTAAGTTTGGAATTCTTGTCCACCAACTTTTGAATTTTAAGAAATGCAATAAAATAGGAAAACAAAAACATCCTAAAAGTCCTGAAACTGATACTGATAAATTCATTAATAGCATGACATCTGGAATTCCAAGGCCAATGATGAATGAACTTCCACATAAAACCAAAGTAATGATTTCGGATGAAAATTCAGTTGCAGGAATGACATTCATTAATGATCCACGTGCAGTAAAATGAATAACTGGATAGGAAAGTATAATGACAATAATCACTAAAAATTTTGAAATTGATGCTAAAATATCAGTTTGAGAAAAGTTGTCAAGTACATTTCCTTTTAATAAGTTCATATCTGTATCTAAGAATATGAAGTATCCTAAAACTGCTGAGAGTAAATAAATCACTCCAGATGTGAGTATGGATGATGAAATAATTCCTATCATTTTGATTTTTGATCTATTTTTTAATTCTTTGTATATTGGTATGATGTTGTATTGTGAAATAAATGAAAAAAAGAAACTTCCAATTACTGAGAAGATCATTGTTACATTTTCAAATGAACCAACATTAAAGAAAACCAAGTTATTTGTATTGATTCCAGTCGTTGTCATTTTTTCAATGAATTTTATAATGATCACAAAATCAACAAATAAAATACTGAAAATTGAAAATGAACTTGTGTAGCCTAAATATGAAATATCTTTCAACAAGCAAAGAGGAATCAATATTAAACATAAAACAATCGCTGAAATTACATATTTATCAGCTATTGCAATATTTCCAAACCATTGATGGAATTGAAGTGACATTGAAGTTCCAATTATATTTAAGTACATACAAATGCCTCCAAAACAAAGACTGAAGTAAAAAACATCTAAAATATAACTAAATCTTCCAAATGATTCCTGATAAATTTCTTGATTCGTGAGTTTTTTATTGTCTTCACAGCCTTTTAACACACAATGAAATGTGTAAAAAGCAAGTGCTCCAACAAGGAAAAACAACAATAGTCCAAGACCTAACCCACATTGCCTAATTGCTAATGGTAAAGTTAAAGTTCCACCTCCAACGGTGGTATTTGTCAAGTTGAAAAAAGAACTGAAAAAAGTTCCTTTTCTTACTGTTTCTTTGATTTCAGACTCTTTTGAGTCATTTTCAAAATATTCTGTTTGATAATTGATTTGTGTTGTGGATCCAACATTGAGGTATAAGTTTTCTGTCATGCATTTTTCTCAAATTCATTTGAGTTTTTATAGAAAAATTGACCAATGAAATTCAGCTTCAATTCTACAGCTGAAGGAGCAATTTGAAATGAAAAATACTTTAAAATTTAAAATTGAATTTTGAAGTATGGTCTGTAAAAAAAATTGTGTTGAAATTTCTGTCCAATCATTTTTTGACAAGTCATGAACATTCTCAAACCAAATGAAAAACCGGTGAATGAAAATATTGATTTCTTGGTGAATATACTATTTAAAAATGGAGGAATTATCATTTTTGTTTCCTTTATTGGGACCATTCTTTATTTATTCACAGATTATTTTTCCGATTTTGAAAACAATGAAACAATGGAAGAAAAAAATTTAAAACTGTCAAATTTAAGATTTAAAAAAGATTGGAATGGAATTTTAGAAGAAACTAAAACATCTAAAAATCTTCTATCTTTATCATTCAGAGCTGAGGCTTTTGAAAAAATAAATGAGTCCACAAAATTCAAAGCAATAGTTAAACATATCTTATCAACCAAATCAAAAACATCATTTGATTCTTTTTCTATAGGAAAAATATATCACTTGTTGAATGATGAAGAAAATGCTTTTAAATTTTTTATAAAATCATTGGATGAAGATGTGAACAAGAAAAATTCGATTGCATTTCATAATATCGCCTCTTATTACCAAAGAGGTTTATATGTACAAAAAGACTTAAAAAAAGCCAGAGAATATCTTGAAAAAGGTGTTTCAATGAATGATTCATTTTGTGAATATTTCTTAGGTATCAATTTATTGAAAGAAAATTCAAAACGAGCAATAGAACTCTTAAAAAATTCATCAAAAAAAGGGAATATCCAAGCTACTATAAAATTAGGAAAACTTTTTTTTGAGAAAAAGGAATATAAAAAATCATTGGATTTCTTCAAAAATGGAAGTGAATCAAAATCTTCAGTTTGTTTATATTATCTCTCTTTTATGATCATGTATGGTTTAGGAATCGAAAAAGATGAGAAAAAGGCATTCAGTTTATTGGAAAAATCAATATCCATCAATCAAGATCCTGATAGTTTATTTCTGATGAGCAAATACCTAAAGGAAGGAAAGGGAGTAAAAAAAGATGAAAAGAAAGCTTTTGAAATATGTAATTCAATCAATTCAAAAAATGGAGAAATCTACTATCATCTAGCTTTGTTCCACTTAGAAGGAAAAGGTGTTGAAAAAGATGAATCAAAATATTTAGAAAACTTGAAAATTTCAATGAAATTGATGTATCCAGATGCTTATTTTCTAATGGGAATCAATTTGATTCAATCTTCAAAAAATGAAAAAAATATTGAGTTGGGAATTGATTATTTGAAGAAGGCATCAAATTTGGGAAATTTAGAAGCTTTGAACATTTTAAAACAGCTAAATAAAACAAAAATATGAAACTTGAGTGCTGCATCTCAATTCAATGTTTGAATAAATGATTTAACAAAACGAAACTTTTTATTTTTTGATTTGACAAATATCAGTATCTATTCATCGAAAATAAAACTTCACATTCCCATTTATTTTGTTTGACTTTTGAATTGTTTCGTACATTGGAAAGTGTTGACGGTAATTTATCCACCATTTGTTTCTTTTCAAATATGGTTCAATCATTTTGCTGTTAGATGTTCTCAACTGAGTAATGGTTTCATTTTCTTTCAATGCCAACATGATTTCTTCTATATCTTCTTTGCAAATATCTGCATTTCCAAAATCCAAAGTGATCAAACTTGTGTTCTCTAATAAAATTTGACGAAAAGGAAAATTATCAAGACAACTTGATTCAATAGTGAGGTTTTTCAAATTTGGGAATTTCTTCAAAAAATTTAGGAATATTTCATTTCTGTACTTCCAATCCCATGAATCAAAGAGATGTAATTCAGTTAGAGAGTTGGTTTGTGGCACATTTGATTCATAAAAGTTGATTGATCCTTTCAAATCAATAGCTGAAATATCCAAACGCTTCAAATTTGTTGAATTTTGCAACGGTATCGATAAAATATCAATGTCTTGTCCAATATAATCTTTCAAGACCAAATCTTCAAATGAAGGTAATTTCAAAATAGCTTCCAAAATTTTTGGGCTCAAATTTTTGCTGATTGTGAGCTTTTTTAAAGATTTTGCATTCAAAAAGAAATTTTTGGTGAATTCTTGGTAATTTTTAGACAAATCAATGCAAGTAATAGTTTCATTCAAGCTCCAAGAGTAAAATAGATCATTTTTTGATAAGTCCAAAGTTTTCAATGTGCTGTTATTTTTCATTATTTGTTTTAACCCCATATTTTGTTTTTTATCTAAAAAGTTCGCTGATAAGTTCAATTCAGTCAATGAAGTATTGCTCGTTAATGATTTGCTAATTTCGTACAATCCAATGTTGATATCATTTCTCTCAAGATTTAAATATTCCAAATGATCATTATCTTTTAGGTATTTTGCAATGATATAGGAATGATCAGTTGACAAACGACAACCTGGAAAGGACAACTTTCTTATGGTTTTATTGACAAGTAAAGCATCAAATAGTTGTTGAAAGTGGTCAAACTGTATAAAACAATCAATTGTGAGTTCATGTAGTCTTTTAGTGTTCTTGATGAAATCTGATAAATATGTTATTCCATTAAACAAAGACGCAGAAAAATATAAGTGGTTGATGTTATCGTATTTTTTGATTTTTGAAAAAATTAACTTATCTTCTTGCTCTGAATTGGTATCTTCAAGCAGTTTTAATTGCTTTATATATTTTCTATTTTTAAAAAATGTATTTAACACCTGTAATTCATTTTCAACACACAGAAAAACTGGTAACAATACTTCAAGTTCACATGAGTCTATTTTGTTGTAATGTTTTAAATGATTTTTCAATGTTTTAAATGATTTTTCAACTTTTGCTTTTTGTGTGGTTTTTTTGGGCATGTGGTAATGAAACCAACCAATTAGATGAGTTTTACAAGTAAAATTGAAAAAGTTACAAAATATTTAATATATTTTCTGGTGGTCTTCCGATGGCAGCTTTTTCGTCATTTACAATGATTATAGGTCTTTCGAGAAGAATTGGATTTTTAATGATAATTTGAAGCCAATCTGTTTGTTCATCTTGAACATCTAACTTTAATTCTTGGAATATAGGTTCTTTTATTCGGATTATTTCAATAGGTTTCACAGAAAGAAGTGAAATTATTTTCGATAATTCTTCTTGAGCCAATGGTGTTTTTAAATATTCAACAATTTGAGGTTTGAATCCTTTTTCTTCAATTAATTTTAGTGTAGCTCTACTTTTGCTGCATTTTGGATTGTGGTATATTTTGATCATTGTTTGCTTCATGCTCAGAAGTTGTTTTGAGATTCTCATGTCAGTGATTGGCCAAGAAAACTTGAATTTGGATGATTATCTACTTGTCATTCTAAGTTAATAAAATACTTGTCCTTAATTTCTTTGATAATTTTAACTACTTTTTTGATGTAGAACAAAATCATTCAACATTTTGATGATTTCTGAATTTCTTGATGATCCTATTCTATTAATCATCATTTCTTAAAATCATCTGAAATCATTTATCTTTCTTTTTTTGTCTTGCGTTGCAAACAGACTACGATACTTATATTTTTCCGTTCGTGCGGAATAATTCTCATTGGACGAATTATCATTATGGCAAAAAGTAGAGGTTTCAGCATCAACACAGGATTTGAAACTGTAAAAGTCAGTTTTACACCTAGAAAATCCAAAAAAAGTACAAATGTAAAAATTATTGGAACCTTGGTGGCCATTCTCATTGTAATTTTTTTAGTTCTAAAATTCAAAGGTTTTGACAATGGTCATTTTCTTCTTTGGAACAGCACCAAGTACAGTAGCTCTTATTATTTCAGGAATATTTTCAGAAGTTGCAAAAACTTACAAATCAACAAATTGTGTGGTGGCAACAATAGCCAGACAGGAACAATTTGGAAACACAATTTACTATTACTATAATGTTGCATATAATGGACAAGGAGCAAGATTAAACCCATCAAACGACGCTTTAACAACCAGATACACCCTTGGAACCCCGTTGACTTGTAAGTGTGAATTTTTTTTAAAAAACTTTATTAGGTTGGTATGACAGCACAAATCCGGATAAAGTGATTTTAAACGATCCTTTCAAACCTCCAAAAGATGTTTCAATCATTTTTGGTGTTTTTTTGGCAATTGCAATTGTGTTGACATTGATAATTTGGGTTGTCATGGGATCTGTAATTATTTATCAACTTGTAATGTATGCATTAGCACCCAAATAAAATTTTTTCTGGATTTTATTTGAGTATTCCAATACGGAACTTCGTCCAATCATTTTAATTCACTGATAAGATCTTTTTAGACAACTCAACAATCAAGTGATGAGAAAATACGTATCAAGAACTGAAGAAGAATCATCAATTACACCAAGAAAAACAGAAGTTTTATGGGGTTCAAATCCAGACAACGAAGCACAAGTCTTTGCAAAAAATGGATTCTTAATGAAAAGAAAACTCTTTTCTTTAGACGAAGTAGAACAAATCAACAAAGAAATTAATTCAAGATGGCCAGTAGAATTAACTAAGGAAACAAAAGTTACAGAAGATCAAGTTATTGCCACAGAAAAAGATTCCAATGTAATCAGAACTGTTTTTTCTTTCCACAAAACAGATGGAATTCTCAATGATATTGCATGTGAAAAAAGGCTAAATGAATTCGTTACAAAAGTTTTAGACTCAGATGTTTACATTCATCAAAGCAGAATCAACTTTCAAAGACCTTTCAAAGGTTCAGGTTTTTACTGGCACTCAGACTTTGAAACTTGGCATGTTGAAGATGGAATGCCTGAAATGAGAGCTATTTCAGCTGTAATTATGCTGGAACCAAATAAACATTACAATGGAGCCTTAATGGTGATTCCAAAATCACACAATTCCTTCATTTCTTGTGTTGGAGAAACGCCAAAGAAACATTGGGAAATTTCCTTAAGACAACAAAATTATGGAATACCTAGTCAAGAATCCATTGATAAATTCGCTAATGAATTTGGAATTGAATATTGCACTGGAGAACCAGGTGATGTTCTTTTCTTTGATTGCAACCTCTTACATGGATCACATTCAAATATCTCTCCTTTTGGACGAAGAAATCTCTTCATTGTTTTCAATAGTGTCGAAAATAGATTACATCAAACTGACCTCCAAAGACCAGAACACATTGCTTCAAGAGATAAATTCTGGACACAAAAAATCATCCCAAAAAATCTTTGATTCCAATAAATCAGATTTGATTATGATTTCCAATCATGTTCTAATCATCGTCTTTAGACCTTCCAAAAAAAATATTCAAGTTGATAAATCCTTCTAATATTCTAGACCAATCATTTTCTGTAATAGATTCCAACATGAAGTTGGTGAACGAGGTGATGAAATTTTTTCGTCAAACTTTGGCCCTTTATCAAAAAGAGTTCATATTATCAGTAAGTACCTTCAAATATTCACCAATAAATAGTACAGGAAATATATCACAACAGCTTTCATGTTATTGCTTTTTCCGCTCATGTTTTTGGTTTTATCGTTATTCACACTTGTGGACCTTCCAATATTACAGCCACCCACAATACCACCTGAAATTATGTCACCAAAAATCAACCGATGTGATACATTTGATTGTAAAACAATAGCATATTCTCCAGTAGGAAATGAGGATGTTGATAAATTGATGAAATTAGTTTTACAAAGAAATGGACTTTCTGAGGATGATTATAGAAGTTTTCAAAATGAAAAATTATTATTCAGCCATTTACTCAACAACACAGATTCTTCAGCAGGTTTAACACAAAAAATTTTTTAATTTTTCAAAAGCTGTTCATTTTTCAATCAAAGAAAACAATGGTGTTAAAATTGTTGATTATAAAATTTATTATCAAAAACCTACACCTTCCGCTTTTACATCAGGAGAAGATTTTAACCCAGCAACTGCTTTACAAAATTCAATCGATTCAGCGATTGCTCAACATTTTTTGAACAAAAATATTGATATTAAAATGTCCAAAAAAAGTTTTCCAAGCAGAAGTGCAGCATACTTGTATGTGAAATTTTTTTTTAACTTTAAAACAGACCACCACCTCAACAAATTCGTACCATTCAAACAGCTATTATTAATATTGCTGGAGGAAGTTTTATGTTTGTTTTATTCATTTCAATCAATTGGATTCTTTATTTATACAGAATTCAATATGAAAAAGAAAATTTATTAAGATTTGCTTCCAATCTTATGGGAATGAAAACATTTTCATATTGGTTTTCCAGTTTATCATTTCAATATGCCATTAATTTAATTTCATTTTTGATCACTTATGTTATTGGTTTGATTGCTGATGTTCATTTTTTTAGATACACACATCCAGTAATCGTTTTACTAATTTTTTCAATTGTTATTTTGTTTTGTTTATTATCAAGCATTTTAACAAGTATTTTAATTCAAAACTTGAAATTATCAATCATTCTTGCTGTTTTATGGAATTTTGTATCTCTGCTTGGATTTTATATTGGATTTATTCCAAGAATTTTGATTTTTGAACCATTATTTTTATTATCACCTTCATACAACATTGGAAAACTAATATCTGAGATTCAAATTTATCAATTTGCATCAATTTTGAATCCAAATGTCAAAGAAATTCGTAAGAGTCGAATATGAACTTCAATAACTTCTTAATAGGTTTTTATGGATTAGAGAAATTTGGAGAAGAATTACCACCTTCGATTCCAATTTATGGCTTCCCAGAAATTAGTATCACATTGTACTCATGGACTCCTTTGGTATTTTTAGTTTGCCAAATGATTCTCATGACATTATTTATTTGGTACTTTGATTCTGTTTTGACATCAGATAATGGTGTTGGAAGACCTTTTCAATTCTTTTTGACACCTTCTTATTGGTTTGGTTCAAAAAAGAGAATCACACCAAAAGTGTTTGATCAACAAGGTCAGTCGCTCACTGTTTCTGATGACACTTTGAGAGAAAGTCAAAGCACTTATGATGCTGATGAAAACAATACATTGAGGGTTTTTGGGATTGAAAAAACATTCAATTCATTATTCAAACAATCTGTTCGTGCTGTTAGAGGAGTTAATTTAACAGGAGAAAAAGGAAGTTGTATTTCATTACTTGGTCATAATGGTGCTGGAAAAACAACTTTGATTGGTATTTTAACAGGTAGAATAAGTCCAAGTTTTGGAGATGCATCTGTCTTTGGATATTCAATTAGAGAAAATATGGAAGATATCAAAAATTTCATTGGACTTTGCTCTCAAAGCAATATTCTTTGTAAGATTAATTTTTGTTAACTTGATAAAAAGGGGATAATTTAACAGTTTATGAACATTTAAGACTTTTTTGTTATTTTAAAAATGTACCTTGGAATGAAATGAATTCTAAAATTGAATCTATTTTAAAACAAATTCATTTAGAAGATTCAAGAAATAAATATTCAAGTTCATTGAGTGGTGGAATGAAAAGAAGATTATGTTTAGGAATGAGTTTAATTGGAGATCCTGAAATTGTTTTCTTGGATGAACCAACAACTGGACTTGATCCACAATCTAAAAGACAAGTTTGGCAAATGATTGAAGATTTAAAAAAAGATAAACTTGTTATTTTAACAACACATTCCATGGAAGAAGCAGATGCATTAGCAGATAAAATTGTAATTAATTTTTATGATAACTAATCAACAGATTATTATGGGAAATGGAGAAGTAAAATGCTCAGGAAATCCATTAGAATTAAAAACAAAATATGGAGGAGGATATACAGTTTCTATTGTTTTCGATCCAAAACATCAACAAGATGTTACAGGATTCATTCAACAACATGAATTGGAACATACTATTTCTGATGAAAATAAAAGTGGAAATATCATTTTGAAGATTCCATCTGGAAATTATTCATTAAAACAATTAACACCATTTTTATCAACTTTAGAAAATGAATTAGAAACTGAAGAAAAGTCAGGAATTATCAAAGATTATTCAATGTCTTTAACTTGTAAGTTTTGATGATTCTAAATTCATTTTTTTTTAGCCTTACAAGATGTTTTTATTTCAATCACTGAAGAATCAAATAAAAAAGAAGATTATATCATTCAACAACAAATGATTAACAACCATGATGAATTTAAAGTATTGGATGATGAAAATGATGACACATTTGATCAACAATCAATTCCAAAAACCAATAGTATCATTCTATTGTATTTAAGTCAATTGAAAGCTTTACTCTTTAAATCTGGTGAAACATCAAAAAGAAGAATTTGTTTCTTTGCATGGTATTTATCTTAAATTTCTAAAAAAATGCATAGTCAATTCATTGCTCCATTTTTAACTATTTTAATTGGATTGGCATTAGGATTTTACGTATCAAGTCAAATGTACAATTTCTCGCCACCTGCAGCTCCTGTACCAAATCCAAATTATCATTTAGATATACCTTATGAATTCAATCATCAACAAGAACATGTATCCAATAGATTATTCATTCCAACATCCGGATTTCCAGAATTTGTTGGAAATTTAACGAAAAACAACAAAACCCAAAATTCAGGAATTTTTATTGGTTTTCCTCAACACTATAGAAAAAGAGGAAGTTTTTCTATCAATGCAACTAGAGAGTATGCTTACTGGCCATATTCTGTTAGATTTGATACTCCAAATGATTTTGATATCGCATACATGTCAGATAGATCATTCAACTCTGAAACTAGCATCGCAGCAATTCATTTGAAATCTAAAAGTGAAAATCATTTAAATTACATGATTCAATATCCTCATTCTCCTTTTATCTCAGGAAATGTTTGTTATTTCACTGGACATTTTAATCAAAGATTCTTCATGGATTGTAATGTGTTAACAGTTTCAACATATATGAATTTAGTAACTCATCATTATTTTTCAGAAATTTCAAATAATCAATTGAAAGTGAATGCAAAAATTCAAAATTATCCATCAAGATTTATTCCAACAATTACTCCAACAGGTCTTGGTGAATTGGATAACATATTTGAATCTGGAATTTTCTTATTTGCATTAACATTAATGTTACCATTTCCTTTGATTATTTTCAATATTTCATATGAAAGACAAGAAGGAACTTATGAAATGATGCAAGTGGTAAGGTTAACATATTATTAAACATTTAGATGGGAATGAAAATGTCAATTTATTGGTCATTTTGGTTTATCATGAATTCATTTCTTTATATTTCAGTGGTTATTATTGCATTGATAATTGGTTTAATATTTCAATTAGATTTCATTTTAAAATCAAAGTAAGAACTTTAAATTTATTTTTACATTCTAAAGTCCTTTTACTTGGATTGTTTTATTTATACTTTGGGGATTATCTATCAACTCAATGTCTATTTTCTTTTCATCATTAATTTCAAGTCCTGTTGTTTCTATTGGTAAATCATTTTTATTCAATTTTTGACAATATAGTTGTTGCTTATATGATTCTTGGTGGTTCATTTTTATTTATTGTTCCTCACTTTTTTATTAATCTTTCATTGGGTGTTCAAATTGATACTTTTGGAGCATCTATTTTATGGACTATTTATGATCGAGTTGGATTTCCAACATATCATTTTCAAGATGCATTAAACAAAGGAATTATATTCAAATGTTTAGGTAAAAAATGTCCTGAATTTTTTGATATGTTTTCTGGATCAGATTTAACTATTGGATATCTTAGTTTAATTTTTGATATTTTCTTTTATGCAATTCTTGGATTGTAATTTTTTGTATCTATATACTAATGATTTATATAGTTTAATTGATAGATTTTATTCTGGAAAGAATTCAAGTTTAAATGTTTATATTTTTTCACCAATTTCGAGATTAATTAAAAAATTATTTAAAATTGATCATTTACCAATTGTTAATTTTTAATATTGATTTAATATTTTAAATAGGATGAAAATGAAGATGAAGATGTTAAAAAAGAAAGAGAAATTTCATTTGAAACTACAGGAACATCAGAAAATATTTTATTAAGAAATGTATCAAAGAAATACAAAGAATTGTTTGAAATTTATTTTTTAATATTTTTTTTAAAAAAAGTGTTGTAACTAATTTAAGTCTTCAATGGAGTCAAGGAGAAACATTAGGATTACTTGGACCAAATGGAGCAGGAAGTAATCTATTTTTTTCATTTTCTAATATTCTATTTTTAGAAACAACAACAATGAAAATTATGTGTGGACTTGAAGATCAAACATCAGGTGATTTAATTATTAATGGATATAATTCAAATACTCAAATTTCTAAAATTCAACAAAATTTAGGATATTCACCACAATTACCAATTTTATTTAAAGATTTATCAGTTTTAGGACATTTATTATTTTATAGTAGATTAAAAGGAATTCCAAAAAAATTTGAAATGAAAAATGCAATGAATATTTTAAAATTTGTTAAATTAGATTCATTAAGTGGATCAAATTCAATTGCAACTAAATTATCAGGTGGAATGCAACAAAGATTATCATTAGCAATTTCATTAATTGGAAATCCAAAAAGTGTTATTCTTGATGAACCAACATCAGGATTAGATCCTTATACAAAACGTGAAATGTGGAAATTAATTTCTGATTTAAAAAAACAAAAATGTGTTCTTTTATCAACACATTCATTAGAAGAAGCAGATGTTTTATGTGATAGAATTGGTATTATGTCAAAAGGTAAATTACAATGTATTGGATCTCCAATTCATTTAAAAAATAAATTTGGAAATAAATATCATTTAATGATAAATTGTGAAAAAACAAAAGTTAATTCAGTTAAAGATTATATTATTTCAATTTTACCAAGTTCAAAAATTGGAAGATCATTTGGTGGAAATTTAATTTTTAGTATTGATAAATCAGATATGAAAATTATTGATTTAATTCATGAAATTGAAGATCATAAAAAAGAAAATGGAATTGATGAATGGGCTGTTTCAGATACAACTTTGGAAGATGTTTTTATGAACATTGTAAACATTGATGAATAAAATATTCAACCAATTTTGTGTTTTTTAATCCTCGATTCTTAAATGTTTGATTGGTCTATTTGATAGCTTAAATTGATATGATTGGGCGATTATTAAAGTGGGAATTCAGCATCAAAAATGGATAAAATCAACTTTTATTTTTCCAATCTTGGAAAATTGAACTTCTTTCAAATCGAGGAAATGAATCCACAAAAGCAACATTGATCACTTGAGAAAGAATATCATCAAATATTTCATTTGAAATGAATTGATTCATTGTTGATTGAGCATAATCATTGATGAATTTCTTTTTAATTTTTCCATTAATATTGATTTCTAAATTTGAATCAGAGTTCAAATATGTTTTGAACATTTCTCTTGCTTTTGATAATTTCGTTTTCGAATTTTGTATTGATTTGAAAATTTGAACATCTTCATAAAAGAGAATATTCTCAATAGAACATTCATGTCTAAGGAATTCTTTGAAATATTCCCGATTTGGAGATACTTGTAAAAAACTTCTAAATTTTGATTCATTTTCATTGGTAGGTTTATAATTAAATCTTGATTGCAATTTTTCTATCTTTTTGATGACAAAATCGATTGATACTCGATTTGATGGATTTGGATCAGTCATTTTCAATACAACATCAAATAATGAATTGTCAATTGATTTCTTAAAATCAGTTAAAAGAAAGTTGGTACGTACTTTTGTTTTGAGCATTTCAGTCTTTAAAATAGCTGGATAAAGATAGTTCAAGCCTAGTTTATCCATCAAACTTTTAAAGGATTTATTGAGAAAAGAAGTATCTTCTGTTGTTTGAAAAATATTATTAATCGTTTCTATTGAAAGCAAAGTAATCAAATGAAAAAAGATCATTCCAAGTGCAAAACTATCATTTTTCCCAGATTTTTGTTGCTCAGGTGCAACCCAATAGTTGAATACGTTTTCATAAGAATCATTGTAATATCCTTGGTCAATTGTAATTTCACCATCAGGTTGATTGTAATAAATATTGTCTTCTCTTAATTCATTCAAATCAAAACAGATGTTCTTTTCATGATAGA
This sequence comes from Neovahlkampfia damariscottae, assembly GCA_016618085.1. Taxonomy (NCBI): domain Eukaryota; phylum Heterolobosea; class Selenaionea; order Neovahlkampfiida; family Neovahlkampfiidae; genus Neovahlkampfia; species Neovahlkampfia damariscottae. The sequence continues at coordinate 3,903 of JABLTG010000183.1, read as the reverse complement.
ATTGCACAATTTTCAAAATTTTCAACATAATTTCCATGAGTTCCTGTTGATTAATGTTTTAATTTTTTTTTTCAAAGAATTACTGATGAATTGAGGTATTTACTATTTCTTTCTTTGATAAAACTATCCAAATTTGATACTGAACCATTTGTCACATAAGTAATAATTGTGAAATTTTTGACTTTTTCTTTAAAAATTTCAATTGGAAAAATCAATCCATCACATGGATGTCTAATACCACCAGCACTTAAACATGTCTCTTTTGTATCTATTTTTGTGATTCTTTTGGAGAGAAATTTTTCAAAAGTGATTTTATTTTTGATTTCATTGATTTCAATCAAACATTTGTGAGGTTTTCCAATATACTTGTTTCTTACATTTTCAATATGATAAACACCTGAAAAGTTCTTGTGTGTAATTAAATTTGAAGAGATTGAATTATAATTCCACCAAATGGAAGAATTCAAAAATCTCGGATAAATTTCTTCTGTTAAAATATCTTTTAAATATTTGAATAACATGTTCATTGAGCATTCAATTATTGTTTTGTTTGATTGATTCATGATTTTAGCTCTAATGTTGGAATTGAAAACAACACAAGTATTTGATTTCTTGATGTTGAGATATTTCTTCAAAATGAATTTTGATAAGGTTTTCTTTAAAGTAGGACATTTTGATTCTTTATATCTAATGAGTTGTTCAAAGCATTCAATGTAATTTTTATAAGTATGGAGACTTTCTTTTGCAAAGAATTTGAATAAATCAAAATCTGCTTTTTGTTGAAGTATTTCTTTAAAACTTTGTGAAACATGTTTTTTTTCTTCATTTTTTAACTCTAAATCTGGCTTCAAGTGAATGGAACAAGTTGGTTTTGTTTTTTCTAAGTTTTGAGTTTTATCTGGTTCTTTTTGTAAAGAATCACATTTGGATGAATATTTAATCATTGATTCAGCTGATTGTGGTTTTGTTCCGCTGTAAAGTTTTCTTTCCAATAACTCTTCTTGGAAGCACATTAGCTTTTAATTGGACAATTATTGGATTGGTTCAAACTTGGAGTTTTGAATGTTGATCAAAAAGAATTGGAGACATAAAAAAAACTTATTTATTTTAATTCCACCATGTGAGGTTTATCCCAACTTAAAGCTTTTTCATTTGTAGTGAGTTGAAATTTACTTCCATTGAAATAAACATAATTTCTTTTTGAATCAGGTGAAATAAAAAAGAATTCGATATGTTTTCTATTTGGTTGAAATACAGCATCAAGATTTGAACAACAATCAAAAGGATGAAGTGATTTTTGCCAATAATATCCTGAAATCATTGAATAGACACCATAATATTGTTGAATTCCACCTTTTGATAAATAAACAACTTCAACATGTTGTGTATCAGAATTCCAAATAGCTTTGATATCTCCAAGAACAGGTTCATCAAAATTTTGTTTCAAATTCCATTTTCCAGAATCAACAAAATAGTAAACTAATTTTGAATCTTTTGTACTATAAAATACACTCGTAGAGTATCTATATTTTTCAAAAACGATTGAAATACAACCTGTAACAGGATGTGAAAATAAATCACTTCCAAGACGTGACCATGAGTTTTTTTCATAATAATAAAGTTGAAGTTTTCCATAACTTTCATATGCAAAAGTTGAACTTTTCTTTGAGATATCATAACAAGCAGCAAGATCTCCTGTACATGGTACATCTGAACCAAAAGCTTGATATTGCCAAGTTCCATTAACAACGTAAAAATAATGAACTCTTTTGTCTTCACCAACAAAGAAACAAGCAGAGTGATTTCTATTAGGTTCATAAACAGCACAAACTCTACCTGCAACTTTTCCAGCTGCTTTGAAACAATCAGAAACTGACCAATGATAAGTTGAGTAAATAAGTCCAGAGTCACATTTCAAATAGACATATTTCAAATATCCATCTTCTCCTTTACAAAAAAAAGCAATACTTTGTCTTTGTTTCTCATACACTGTTGATATATCACCTGTACATTTTATTGGAAATTGTTCAGCAACCCAAGAACCATCTCTTGCATAATAATGATAAACATTTCCATTTACTGTGAATACTATTACTGAGTGTTTTCTAAATTCATCATAAGCCATAGAAATTGAACCGTTTCTTATTAAACTTTTAACTAAATTTTCATTTGTTTGTCTTTTGAAATTTTGTAAATAAAAAAAAAAAGAAATTACTGGTATGGATTTATGATTACAGGTGCGTTTGGTTGTTCACCATATCCTTGGTTGAACTGTTGTTGATTTCCATATCCTTGATTATATTGTTGTTGTGGTTGTTCAAAAGAACCAGAGTATTCATTTCCACCTTTTTGATTATATTGCCCATATCCTTCATTGAATTTTGGTTGAAATTGATTGTTTGGTGTATACTGTCCATAAACAGGGACATTTTCTGTAGGTTCTTGTTGTGTTGGTAGTGTAGGGTAAAGTTGTTCATTATTTCCACCAATATATGGATTGTTTGTGTACTGGTTGTTTTGTTCCATTGCCACGTTCAAGTTGATGAAAATTTCGTTAACCAATGATATTGAATTTTGAAGTTGAACTTTTTAAAAATTGTCAAAAGAGTTTTTCTCAGAAAATATCAGGAATACACAATGATTCTAAAATAGTTTATTTGGACCAATCGGAGCTTTCATCAATAAAGTTTAACAAATTTGGGGAAGAACAATCTTTTGCTAATACTTTTGGAACTAAAAAAATTAATTACGAAGATTTGCATTGGGAGAAATCATGATGCTTGTGGAAGTTATGCACAACCTAAGTTGTCAAATATCTTATTTTCCAAACAACTCAATAGAAAACTCCAAAATTTGAAAATTCAAATTTCTGTTTTTTCACTACATCCAGGAACTATTCATACTGAATTAGGAAGATAAATGTCTTTATTCATCAAAACAATACGGTGTTTTCACAGACGAAATTTTGATGGCTACTTGTGGAGCAACAGGACATTTTTATTTTCCAACCAATGAAACCAATTTCTTTTTTGTTCTTGATTGTTGTTGCAGTGAATGCCTACACTTCAACTATTCATGTAAATTTGGAACGAGAAATTTTGAAAACTGGTTTTCATAGAGTTTTAAACACAACATTAATATTCAAGACATTTCCAAAAAAAAATTGTGAGTTAAACGTTTTACAGGAAATATCTCCTACTTGGTACATTTCAGATGATGAATATGAAAATTTAAGAAGATTTTCTACAGATTTACCAGAAATTCATTACCTGAATGGCAAAAATGATATTGAAAAACCATCTTGGAAATGTGAAACAAAACAAATTTTGTTGACGATGAATTTAAAAACAAAAACACCTTCAGTTGTTTTACCAATACACTTCAGATATCAAAAGCCTTCATTAAATAAAAAATTTAGAAAAGTCATGATAAAGAAACCGAGGTATAGAAAATGTGTAAAACTGATTTTTTAGTCTTGTTTATTTAACATGTGGAATTGAAAAGCACAAAATTACTTTTGAAAAACAAATAAAAAAAGATACTTGGAAAACTAAAACAATCTATATGGATGATATTTCAGCAGAAATTCCAGTTGGAAATTTGAATCATTTGTTTATGGTCCGAGTTGGAACAAATTTAGCTTTAATTTCAGGTATTTTATTGATAACATTTGTTATTTTGACAAAAGAAAAGAAGAAAACAGAATAAATAAAACGTAGTCATTATATTATCCTACCAATCATTTCATTTGTTTGTTCGGATAAATTTTAATATTAACTGGAGAGGACAAATCTGATGTGGTAGATCTCACAGATTCCAAAGAAAAAGAGGAACAACAAAATTGTATATTAATAGAACCAGAAATCTTTGAAGAAATGAAATGTTCAGATGGTAATTTTCCAC